>PTEX01000241.1:31600-193279 GCA_003342815.1 Eudromia elegans | reverse complement strand
CCCCGCGGGCCGCCGCGCGGGCCAGGCCGGGCCGGGCCGGGCCAGGCGCTGCCCGTGTCGCTGCCCCCCGAGCCGCTGGAGAGGCCGGCTGCTCGCGGAGGCTCCGGCGGCGCTGGGGATGTGCGGGGCGCCCGGCGTTCTGCCTCCGTGCTCAGGTCTGTGCGCCGGGCTCGGACGCGGGTGAAGCGAGGGGCGCAGCTGTCTCCAGCTAGGACTGCGGCAGCAGGAAGCAATCCTTGTGGGGCAGTTTCGGGCGTTATTTTTCCAGCTTCTCAGCCAGACTTTTTGGCAGAAATTACAGGCCCCGCAGCAGCCAGCAGCATGAGATATGAGTCTGTGCTACCATGGCTACTCCAGCCCACGGTCCAATACATTAGCTTAGTCCACGACAGGGGATGTATGCTAACATTGTCAGATGTGCCTGTCTAAGGCCTGGGAAAGATGAGAGGGCCAAACATTCATGGCAGCAGGAGGTGCAGTGAGGAAGTGGGTTGAGGAAACACAGTGAGTACAGCCACACTCTGAGCCCCAAGCTAGCCTTGCTTCCCTTGAGCACCAGTAGAGCCACCCTAGCAGTGAGAAACCACCTTGAAACGTTCTCGTAAGTACTTCTGGTGATGGTCACACTAATCTCCCGTGAGAGTGCAGGGCAGGAATCATCAAGGTTTTGTAGACAGCCGAATACTGCTGTTGCTTAAAGTAGTGCAGCTTCTGTGGGTTTCCAAGGCTGTACTCATTGAAGGTATTTAACAGACATGTATATACAAGATAAGATACATGTATATAAGATAAAGCAAAACAAAAAAATAACAGGGTAGTTCTTTTTGTCCATTTTTGTTCCAGCTCTTTGAAACCCATGTTTTCCATCATCACCAAACTAGCCATGACCAGTATTAGTCTCAGCAATATGTTCCAAATCTGTCACCATCCCATGGAGAGTTGCTGAGACTCCAGTTTGGTTCAGTGGTATCGGGAGGTTTTCTGACAGAATCAAGAACAGACAGTAAGTTTTGGTGTCTTTATCGCTCTCGAGTACATGCTGAGTAAGCTAATTGTTGGTGTTAAACGTCGGCTCTTTACACAGAAATCAATAGATGGAAACCACATGGACACAGTGAGATTGCAACCAGCTGCTGTTGATAATGCACAGAAAGAGAGAAAGCCTCAGTGTGCTTTGTGACTCCGTGCTACTGTTTGGGGCTTTTGCTGGGCAATACCCAGACTGGGCATGACTTAAAAAGGCACCAGCTCCTGAGAACTGTTGTACCTAATTTCTGTGTGCTGCAAGTGGTCCTTTGAACATTGTCTAGTGCCCCAAATGAGCTTCGTGTCCAGCATCCAAACGTGCTGGAAAAGGTATCCGGAAGCCTGCATTCAAGCTCCAGCACACAAAGATGTTAAGCTTATTAAATTGCTTGTCATCTGAAAAGGTGGTTGCATAGAAGCAGAGAAATGTATTTTTCCCAGTCTGTAAGAAAAGACTGAAACAATTTTGCTGAAATCTTCTTCAGTTCAGCTCAGGGCTGGGACCTGGTATGGAAATAACTCAGCCAGCTGCAGCTATAAAGAGCTGATACCCAGGATCTCGGTGTGGACTGTACTGAGTGACATGAGGTGCTGAGGACATGGAGCAGGACCAGGAGCTGGTCACCTCTGCAGCCTTTCTCCCCTTGCTGTCTCCTCTTCTCATTCTTTATTTAAAGAGTGGTCTCCTTCTTTTGAACATCACTGCAGCAGTGAGCTTTAGTTTACTTCTAGCTGGTTCCCAGGAGGGGTCTCCAGCATCATTCGTCCTCCAAGTCCTTTGTTAGGTCTGGGAGCATAAGAAAGATACAGAAACACGTCTGCTGTGGAGCATACAACTGCTTTAAGATACAGTTCCTGGACCGTCACTGTGAAACCTCCTCACACACGCAGATCTGTGGCAGTTACAGTGCTTGACCTACGCACAGCAGCTCAGGAGATGCTCCCTGAGATATCTCCCACTTTGCTAGATAACATAAACAGAAATGCCCCTCTGGGGTGACACAAATACTAGGATCGATGATAGAGCACAGCAGAGGCCCTCAAGAATAATCAAGTGACTGAAAGCAGTTGAATGCAGGATTTCTTCACCGACACTGCACTCTGCTGGCCATCAGCACTGCAGGCATCATTTCATGGTACCCAGCACGAGAAGTGGGTGTTTTTTGTTGCTAAATCGCTTCCTAAATAGACTTACTGGCTGTGCGCATGTGTGAACTCACACACACACACAGAGCTCATCTCACGTGTTACGTGGGATACTCATTTACTCTGGGGTCTCTGCCAAGGGATCAGCAGATGACATTTCCCTGCCATGTGATACCATCCACAGAGCTTCCCAGAGCAAACACTTCCCAGAGCAAGCGGGAGGGTGCTTGTGCGCGCACACACACTCACCCTCTGTGGAAGTGAAGTGCTGGAGAGCAGGGCAGAGAGACAGAGCCCAGCTGTTTGTGGCACAGACCCTGTCAGGGCACTCAGCAAAATCCTTTGGCACCACCAGCTGAAGCCTTAACACACACACACGGATTATGAGCACTGCTGTAAAAACAGCTGCTCTCTCCCAGAAAAGCAGGCAATTCTAGGCACTTTTCTAGCATCATCAGACCAGGGCACTTGTTCACTCAGGCAGTGCACTATGTCCAAAGGACCACTTGTAGCTCAGAGGAGTTGAGTGCTATTTGCTCTCAGGAGCTGGGGCCTCTTCAAGTCATGCCAACTCTGGGCATTTGTCAGATTAAGGCCCAAACAGTACCCCACACACAAAGCCAGGCTCCCTAGCTTTGGGAGCTTTTATCCAAAGTGGCTGTTCAAAACCTCCCTGTTTCCGTGTGGTTCCAAGGTGCTGATCTCAGCTCAGCCGCTGAGCTCAGTTTTTGCACAGAGGATGCTGAGACAGATTTACAGGCACAGGACTTTTCCTGGGGTCCGCAATTGGTGGCATACATCCGCTCTTGCAGTAGAAGTTACTTTGGTAAAAAAGTAGAATAAAAAGGGGGAGGGGTCTGCACATGAGTATCCTCCCCAGGCAGCCTCTCCAGTGCAGCAAACGTCCCCTCCATGACACTTTGGGAAGGGACAATTTCCACTCCCCTCCCTACTAACTGAGGCTTCCAAAACAGCATCTGGCCATGAGGGTAACTTGGAGCAGCTGCAGAGCTGTTGTACGATTCTGCATGCAGCTCCTCCCCAGCACATGAACGTGCCAAGGCTTCCCCCGCTTGTCCACATCACTCACAGCACAGTGAAGGGGAAGCAGGAGGTTAAGAACAGCAGGTCCCTGCCAGCAGGATTGGCTGCAGAACTTGGCAGGGCACAGTGAAGTGGAAACTTTTTAAGTCAGTGAGGACTAAAGATGCCAAAAGGTGGAAAAAGGCTAGAAAAAATGGATTCAACCTTTGCCCTGGATAGTGCAGACTGAGCAGAAGAAAGGATATTCTAAACAGCAGAGATTCCATGACTGCAGGGCCATCTAGCACATGGAGCGGTGGACAACAACAGTCAACAGGAAATGGAGCTGGAAAAAATTCAGCTTGGGAAAAACAGCATCAGCTAATATTTCTCCTTCCACAGCCTCTGTGGTTCTGTGAGGTGCAACTTAAAGAGACTATCAAATGGGGCATTTGGTCTGGGGGAAAAAAAATACTGCTGAGAACTGAGCCCCCAAAATGACCTTAACTTAGAGGAGTGTTAAGGAGTGGTATGTTCAATTATAACTGCTAAGGAGCTTGGGAGTTGTGTTTTGAAAAGCTTTTGATTTTCTTTTTTTAACACAGTTTAGCAAAGCATGTTTTGCTTCAAATTCTACAAACCTGAGCTTTTCAATTTAACATTAAGTGTTTGCAGGTTATTCTTTGGTAATTTTTACCACTTTTACTGCCACAGGTTTGGCCCTCAATGCAAAGTATACAAGTATGGAGTTTCCTGTCCAGTGGCTATTACCAGTGGAAAAAAAGCAGAGGAATAAAGTTTAGCACATTTGTTATATTCACATTTCTCCTCCTCTCCTTCATTAAACTGAACTATGTTGTCGTTGAAAAAAGGTTTCAGAGATACAAGACCAAGTGCTTTCTGAACAACATTCTCCTGGAAGGATGCATTGTTGCCTCTAAACTCATGGAATTTCTAAGGAACCTCCCTAGAAGTTTGTTCACTTGGGCACCAATCCTATAGACACATACAAAATTATAATATATTAAAAACAGTGTTTCCATCAAAGAAGTACAACATGAAAGCTTTCTTTTTGTCCACTTTTACTCTGTGAAAGATTAAGATGGATCACTGCAAATCACAGGCTGGAAAGAAGGACTATATTAAAAACCTTTTAAAAAGAGAATTTTCTTTTCCCAGAAGTGCAACCACTACATTATAATGTGATTTATAGGCATAAGTTGCATTCAGAAATTCTAATGAAGTAAAAAATGGAGTGAATGCAGTTCATTAATTCTTTTTTCAATAATTTAGGATTATAATTTTATATACTTTGCATTTTTAATGCCCTATGTATTTTAAGAGGATAATTTAAGAGTAAGTAAAATTTTTAGCAATAAAACACAAAGAAGTGGCAAACATGAAAGTCTTCCAGGTGACCACTTTCCCCCTCTTGTAACATTTAAAAGCACAAATATTCAAGTCAGTATTTGTTTTCTTGAATTTTTTCAAAAATGATCCATGGGAGTCTTCCAGGCTAAGGTGCATCTCCTGTAAAGATAAGAGAAAAAAATCCCCATTCAGTAATGAGAGATCCTTAAAACTGACAAAATATGTTCCATGAAAGAAACTGAAGCATTTACAGGTATCATGAACCATGTCCCAATGCCTTTTTATTTATTCATAATTAGATAAAATTAGCCAGAAGAGAATGATTTATGCTAAGTCATGACAGCAGTATCTATCATGGGAACAAATACAGTATAAATTTTGGGTCCAGCTGAAATGAAGGAAAATCTCCCACTGCTTTCAATGTCCATACCAGATTTTTACTTCAGGACTTCACTTACAGTCTTGTGTGTCATAAAAATAAATTTACTCCTGGAAGCTTTGAGCAATCAATGATAAATGAAAAAAACAAGTATAGTATGCTGAAGTACTTACCAAACAGAGAAGGAACTTAGAATAATATTTATAGAAAGTAACCATGAGTCCGTTTATTTACAGTCTTTACTATCTGAGTATAAACATCTAATTTAACTTATTCAAATCTGCTATGGCTCAAACACTGAGTAGATTGCTTGTTATTGGCATTTTATTATTTCTGCTTTTCAGATATCTAAAGAGACAGGTGAATACACACCACTTTCCACGGGAGCTTTTCCACATAAGCAGCAGCTGCACTGGTTCTCATCACTGTCCTAGATCAGGATGAGGAAAGGCCTCTGGAGCTAGATGTATGAATGGACCAGGAAAAAGATCTGGACATCCCTTTTTAGAATATGAGATGTGGAGCAGCTATGTGCCCCCTCCAAGGTCCTTTCTGAAGTCTCATCAGGTTAGTACCACGCAGCCTACCAGGTTAGTACAGATTTCCTCTGCAGTGAGGAGAAGAGGTAGCAAAGACAGTTTTGATAAGGTGGCACTTTTCCCTACAGGTTTAGATAGAAGCAAACCATGTTTCCACACTGGGATGCAGCTGTGCTTTTGTGAGTTTACCCCACTGGAAAAGCTGGCTGGCAAATAACAAGGTCTGTATGGCAGTGTAGGTGCATTTTGCCAGTCATGTCTGACACCTTTCTAGCAGCTCATCAAGAAACTAGGACTTGAAGTAAAACTGAGGCTGAATTCACATGTGGCTTGCATTCCTCAGCAGTGCTGTGGGATAAGGAGGATGAAGAGGATTGGTACACACAGTAATTCCCAATGGCACATAACTCTGACAACTTGAACAGCTTGGAGAACAAGCCCCTTGCCTGCTGAGATGCCCAACCAAGTCTGTCAGGAGAGGAAAGACTAATACGAAGTTTGATTAATCAAAGTGCCATAATAGTTACCTTTCAAAATAGGTAAAATAAGGAAATCTCAGTTCTGAAAACACAATCAAACACTGACAAAGGCTAGTAGGATGCTTTCAATGTCCTTTTCGTTCTTCTAGCAGGAGGAATGGTAGAGCACTGCTTAACAACTGACCTAGGTTTGCGAGGACTGTGTGGAAGGGGATAGAATTTCACTGCAGTTCATTAATAACTTCTCTCAATTTTTGTAGTCTGAATAGTCCGAAATGGGCAATGTCAGCATTTAGAAAATGTGCTTTAAGGCTCAACTGTTGCTTGGGTTCATCCTTTACCATGGCTAGGGCACAGTCCTTGTATATCGTCAGGAAATAATCTCTTTTTTTTGGCTAAGCTATTAATCTTCATTCATCTGATGACTTACCTTCTTGTTCCTCACTAACAAAATCCTCCATTTCTGCTTGGTCTGATTCCTCTGACTGGAAAGAGATGCGAGGCACAATTTGTTCCTCAACAACAGGTTGGTCGGTCACTTCTTTCTGTTCAGCTGGTTGGCTGGCATCTTCTGCCAGAGCAGCTGGCTCCGAGGCTGCATCTGTTGTCACAGGTTCTTCAGTGCAAACCTCTGTCTGGTCAGGCAGTGGTTTACGACTAAAGGCATCTAAGCGTTTTCCAACCACTGTGCAAATCAAGGCTGGAAACGGAGAAAGCAATCATTAACAAATATGAAGAAAAAAATTGTAATTTGAAATGATTTTGCATATTATTATCTATTAATTTTCAAACAAATAAAATGAAATAACACTAACAAAGAAAAAATACACAAAAGAGCAAAACTATTTATGTTGGTTGTAGCCTATAGTTTCTGCCAAATGAGCTGTTTGACCTGAAAGGATTGATTCAAAAAGGTTCATCTCTGACTAGGACTAGCCAGGCTGCACATGGCAGGACATTTTTGGCAGTAGGAAATACAGGAACTATGAGCATGGCCAAAAGATTCTGTCATTCTGAAAAGCAACTGCAAAACAGCTGTTCTTTATTTTTGCTGTTTATCCTTTGTAACTTTTCTATCCCGCTCAAAGGTTACAACTCTTTCAAATCAGTTAATAAGTCAGCTATCACTTTGAAATACATCAGTTAAATACTACATATGACACAAAGGCCAAGAATGAATGAAGAAAGGCAGAGGTGTCAAAGAAAAACTTCAATGGTAATGAAGCTGCAGCTCACAGCTCTTTTTTTGGGACAGGGAAGCTTAACTAGCTTCTACATTTAAAGAGCTTAAAGGTGGATCTTCCAAGACTCTCTCTATGCTTTGATATGGGGGAAAAGCAGCCACAAACAACCTACCATAAGTAGCACCTGGTTCTGTAAAACCCACTGGCAAATGCAAATTGCCATACCTTTTGCAGAGATGGCGTTTACTCAACACTGGGGGATTGGGTATAAGCAAAGAAATATGAAGGGTGAATAGAAGAAGAGGGGTAGTCTAATGGTATTTGTTTGCACTTGAAGTTCTTACTAAAGCGAAACATGCTGCATTAGCTCACAGTGACCCTGTAAATATTATATTTGTTTTGACTAGGGAAAAACAATCAAGAATATCAAGCAGCTCAGATTACATTCTAGGATTCTGTAACTTACAGTCAAGCACTGTCCTCCCCAGAACTTTTTTCTCTAATGCTTCTTCCACTTCTGTCATCAGCCACGGAAGGAATTCTGTTTCGATATCTGTTAAGAATTTGACAGAAAGCAAGCAAAAAAATTAAGGGCGAAGGGGAGAATCTTTGTAGCTGTTCTTCATTTGCTGCAATCATTAAAGGATGAACATCCTTGTTAGAAGATGCTTGCTTTTCAAGAGCCAGATTAAATCTCTCAGAAGATATCGGGTGTCTTAACTCCTCTCTCTTCTGATTAGCCTCCTCATCTTTATGGATCTGGGCCAACGTACTCAACTTCAGTGCTTTTCAAAGGAGGTTGCCACCCTCAAAAGGCAGGCATAAGTGAAAAGAACAATTATATTCTAGTTAGGTGAAAATAACTATTCTGAGCAATACAGGAAAATAACATTTATTGCTTTTCTTTCATTGACATCTGGCCTCTGATGTGAGGAAGAACTTCTTTCCTGTGAGGGTGGCAGAGCCGTGGAACAGGCTGCCCAGAAGGGCATTGGAGTCTCCTCTGGAGAACTTCCAAACCCGCCTGGATGCCACCCCGTGCCACGTGCTCTAGGGCTTCCTCCTTGAGCTGGGGGGTCGGACTAGATGATCTCTACAGATCCCTTCCAACCTCAGCCATTCTGTGATTCCGTGAATACTGTTCAGTCCATCTGACTAAAAGAGTTCTTAGTTATGTTTTCCTCAGATCATTCTCTTTGTATACAGTGATCCCGAATTCTGCTCCATTTACAAGACATGCCCAGTTTCCACATTTGGGGCCCTGACTCATGTTGGAGGGAGCAGCTATTCCTTGTGGTAGTCTGGGAAGGAGTCTGTGGGGCCCTGGGAAGTGGTGTGCAGATCCATATTAAGCATAGGGATTTATAAACTTGCTAGTCAAATGTTTGATGACAGCAGCAAGGCGGCCCATGAGAAAATGTGTTTATTCTAAAAGCTTGGAAATTGTTTAGGTAAAAACTCAGAAATTATTTTTAGTGCCAACTTGTAATTAAAACTAATTTCTCCTTTAGTTTGATAATTATTAATGAAGCTTCAGACTGATGAAACAAAAAAGTGACTTCTTTGCCTGTCTTATAACACATTTACTTCAATTTGGATCTCTTCCTATATGTTTTATCAACCCTAATCATACATTTATTTTATATCAGTTCAAAAGCAGTTTGAATTTGCATTTCTCATTACAAGTGAAACTGTAAGATCTCGCCTACTTATACAGATGGCCAGTTTGTTCTTGAAAACAAGTTGAATTTGAAATCTCTATGTTCAGCTTTAAGTGTAAATGACAAAATAAATGAAGTCTATTACACTAAACAATAGAACTGTAATCTGTGTTTTATGGTTGTTTTGCCTGTTCAATTATCCAGTTCACATATTAAAAAAAAAGAATACAAACCTCTCTGTATAGGGTCATAGAAATAGCCACTCTCACGAAGATTGTTGAAGACTGATGGAATGAGATCAGCCAAGTAACGCTGAGCAAATGCCCGAGCTGCAATTTTCTCTGTGGTCTCTTTCTGTTTTTGCAGCATTTCCATACGCTGGCGTTTGCGACGTTCCTGACAAAAGAATATTGTATGCAAACCTTTCAGGTCCTTAGTTGTTATTCCTTTGATCTAGATTTTGAAGAATGATCACAGCATAAAACCCATAAAGCAAAGACACAATCAACAAGTGAATAAATACAGGCATCACCAGTATTTATGGTCTGTAGCTAGTATTTATGGCCTCTATTTTGGCAAAAAGCTCTTCATATGAAAGAAGATTTGAAAGTAGACTTGTATTCAATCTATGGACTGCCAAAATTTACAGGACCTAGAGGGAAACACATCTCTTGGGCATTGTTTTTCTGGTTTTGATAAGTCTGTCAAATAATGGTTTTGTAGCTGGCCAAACTATCTTTGCATACACTGATCTCATGACACAATGGTTTGTTACTGGAGATGAAGTTGATGGTTAAGCTTTTGGAGTGAGCTGAGGTTGGTTCAGGATTTCCTGAACTTTTCACTGTTCCAGTTTTTAATCTTTTTATAAACTTAATGGGATAAAGCTGAGTGGGATGCAAGAAAACAATAAATAATACAACACTAACGAATAGCAAATAATAAAAACTTGTCCTTTTTCTTAATGATTTACTGGCTTCTACTAAGATATGTCTCTTAATACCGAGAGATCTTGAGAGGTATGTGTATTGATCTTGAGAGGCATATTCAGTATTGCATGCATTCAGTTCTCTAAGCTAACTGCTTGAATGACAGCAGCACCTAGTCCAGAGAAAGGTGCTCCAGGGTTTGGCCTCTTAACTCAGGGACCCTGGAGAACACCTGCTCCAAGGCAGTACACCAGCACCAACATCCCAAAGTTGCAGCAGAGCTAACTGCAGTGCCAGATGGCACTTGGCTGCATGGAGGCAGTGCGAATACCTGGTAGTACCCTCTGGCGCAAAGCTGACATGCCACAGCTTAGTTTTCAGTGATGGAAACTATTTTCTCTCTTACCATGAGCGTTCACACAGGCTCAATCTACTGTTTGTCATTCCTACCTTCTCCTCGCTGTAACGTCTCTCCTGCTCTTCCAAACGCTGCACCTCGGCCAGCTCTGCGTTACGCAGCTCCCCATAGGCACGCTGATGAGCTCGCAGGTTGGCCAGCTCTTCTTCCTCCATGACTTCCAGTAAGGATTGCTCAATGGTCTTTCCTATCAAAACTTCCAGCATTGGCTTCACTTCAATGTCAAAGTCAAATAACTGAGCAGGGCAATCAGGGAAAGAGAGACAAAGGGTCCTTGGTCACACTCCCTCCTAACAGTGCAGCAGGGCAGGAGGAGTCACAAGGCTCCTGTGCTCCAGGCAGGGCTGAGCTGAGCAGCTGGGGCCCCAGGCCAGCCCCGGCAAACAGCACGAGCACAGGCCAGGGCTACACGACAGGTGAGCTAGCAGGAAATTGAGACTGTCACATGGACCCCACAATACCCTAGCCCCTTAGCAGCCAGTCTGGAGACTGCTGGGGAGAGCAAGAGTGTTCCCATGGACCCTATTTCTGCTCACCTCCCTCCCCACAATGCCTCTTGGCCTGGATGCTCTTTCTAAAGGATAGAACATTTCTCAATATGAAGATTCTTAGCTGAAAGCAGAACAGTAAACATCTACCTTCATTTTGCAGTTGATCTGCAGGAGACTGTGGAGACAGATTAAAAACAAACAAACCCACCAACCACCATCCAAAAAAAATGATCTTGTCAGTAGAAGTTGCTGCACTTGCTACCTCACTTTGCTGAAGAAACTTGTTTCATATGGAAAACACGTCTTTGAACAGTGCTTGTGAATCAAACTTTGTGTTATACCTCTCCTTCTTCTATTTGTGTGTCCACATCTCTTCCAGTTTTGGCTGGTATGAAGAGAGGTGTGGGTGGTCTGTCCAGAAACGCATCTGTCTGACACTCCACATCAACTTCTACTATCCGGTCCCTAATCTCTTCCAAATATAGCTCTAGAAAACAAAATAATGAGAAATG
This sequence comes from Eudromia elegans, assembly GCA_003342815.1. Classification (NCBI taxonomy): domain Eukaryota; kingdom Metazoa; phylum Chordata; class Aves; order Tinamiformes; family Tinamidae; genus Eudromia; species Eudromia elegans. The sequence continues at coordinate 182,121 of PTEX01000241.1, read as the reverse complement.
CTGTAAGTTGACTTCTATTTAGTTGAACTCGTAAGTGTTCCTGATGACTGTAGAGGGTGAATTATATTCACAGAGTGTACAGGAAAAAGACTTCTACAAATAAATAAAAAATCTCTTGCTTTAAAATGTACATCAGTTTTCCTCATAGGCCCTCTGATACCATTTTCTCCTTAATATCTGCTGTACCTCTTAGAAATGGCTCCTGAAAGGATATTTCACTTGGGTTTCAAAAGCCTGAATCTAGACCATTACTATCCACCCTGCAGAATAAATTCAACTGGTATATGGAAAGTGCAAAAAGGAACACTGCTTACATTTCTATTAATCATTTACATTGAAAACACCTGCTTTCTGTTGTATGTGTGTGACAAAACAGTAGTCCTGAAAAACAGTAAACAAACTGTGGCAAAACAGTACCACATCTACAGTCATATGTGCTCGATTTGAATAATATGTGTCTGTCTCCTACTATAGGAACAGAGAATCTGTCTCAGCAAATAAGGGTTGTGGAGCATATATGTTTACCAGTAGAGGGAAGAGACCAGAACTAGGGACAAGAGCTGGAGAACAGAACCTCCACACTAGATGACCTCTTTCTTTGTTTAATGGTATTTCAGTGGTGAAGGTGGGAAGTGATGTAAAAGTTGAGCCGCAGACATTTTCCCAGTGTATAAATCAGTCCAGTTTGAAATGATTTTCAGAAGGACACAGCACAACTTTACAATCACCTCAGTATTACCTCACTGCCAAATTTCATCCTTTTGCTATAAATATAGGAGAGCTAGCTTCTTTTTCTAGATTAAGACTTTTCTTTTGTAAATTTTAATAGTAGTCTTATTCTCAAACATGATTGCATCCTTAGGCAAAAATAATAATTAAACAAAAATAAAACATCCCACAATATGAATTTGAGGCATATATCAAACATCTCGGATGATATTCATTAAAAAAAAGAGTAAATGAAGAAGTCTTGGCATATGTTCAAAAATGCACACTTCGAATTGAACAATCTCACTCTAATTAGCACATTTAATTGATATTAAATATAACTAACAATAAGAGGTTTAAGCAAAAGAATAAGAAAACCCTAACTCTGGGTGATGCTACCAACTGCATCATGGATTTTGTAAGTCAATATGAATCAGTATGTTTTTATTTTCAACTGAAATTTAAATCTCTTCAGCCTTCACCTGTCTGCACATGAACATGCTCTCTGCCTTCCACAGGCTCAGGTGTTTTTGGCTGGATCTGCTCTTTTGCTCGTTTTCTGAACAATGCTCTTCTCCGTGCTTCTCTCTGCCTCTGAATTTCAAGAAGATCCGGCTGGGTACTCTAGGCAGGGAGTATGGAGTGGGGAAAAAGAAAGAAAAATAAGGTCAATATAAGCTACACATATAAAAATATTACTAATTAATCTCTTCAGGTAAATGCAGACATTTTCTCTTTAAAACCTATAGATCTATGATTTCAGAATTGCTTTTCAGTATCCTGAGTCTAAATTGTCAGTTTCCTTAAGGACTGTTGGGCACTCAACTATCACAGTACACAATCTGCAGGCATGTAATAATAGGAGCTCACCCTAACAGAAGCCAATTGCTTTGGAAATAGTGTTATATACAGAACTCCACTTGCAAGATAAAGTATATTAAAACAGCATGTTCTTGCTCACACACAAGTTGAGAGTTTCTAGGGAAGCTTTTAAAACATCAGATAGACTTAAGTACGATTTTCATACTTTCAACTAAATTGCCCACAAGACTGAAGTTACAGAAGCTTTCTTGCTGATTAAGGACAGGCAGAAGAAACCTAGAGTAACTTTAAAACTGTGTCTCTGGATTGAATGGAAAAATTGCTTTTGAACTTTTTAAGCAGAACAAACGTGAAATTTACAGTGAGAAACAGTCACAGAACAACTCAATGATTCCTCAAAAGATGCTTTTTGTAATACATAATTGTTTTCAATTCTTATACGATCAATTTATCTGTCAAGAAATATTCTCTGAAAGCAATCATCACTAAAACATCTGCTGGGTCAGGAGGAACAATACCCCTTCGCTGCTCACAAGCAGCTTTCGCACACGGTGGGGCTTATGCTCCCTTCGGCTCTGCTCCACAGCAGGGCAAGCTCAAACTCACTCAAAAGCCTTATTTCCCCAAGAGCTGCTATCCTCCCTGATGACACCTGTCGATAAGTATGGTTGCAAACTACACAGTGACGGCTTTTGCTCAATTTCATGACAGTAAAGAATTCTTGGGGAAAAAAAAATCACTTGAAGAAAAAAATCCCAAACTGCAAAGTTCATCAGGACTGTCGTCGGTCTTTTAAACAGGCAGGAAACAGCACGATAATTTAACGAGAGAGCCTCGACTGGATGAAGCGTTTTACATACAGGCAAGTGTACAGCACCAGTAAGTTTACACCCGAAGGCTGTAGCGCCACCCGCGCACAACAACTCACGTACCCCCGGCAGGACCTGCAGCGCGTAGGTGTTGCCGCGCACCACCCTGCGGTCGTACATGAGGTTTGCGTAGCGCACGGGTCCCTTCTCCCTGCAAGACCAAGAACCCGCAGCTCACACCTGAACGCTCACCCCGAGGCCACCGGCGCGGCCCCGGGCACGGGCGCCGCCGGTGCCGGCACTCACTGCTCGGCGGCCTCCGGCGCCGCGCGGTACTTGGCGCGGGCGGGCAGGGCGCGGGGCTGGCTGCAGTAGCTGTAGGGGACGGCGTGCGCGCCGCGGGCCGGCATCATGGCGCGGGCGGCGCGGGCTCCGCCGCAGCCCTTGGAGCGCGGCCTTTGCGCCCGGCAACGGCGCGCGGGGCGGCGGCGGCAGCAGCGGCAGCGAGTGGTACCGCCCCGCGCTGCGCCGCGCCGCGCGGGGAGGGGCGCGGCAACGGTCGCGGCAACGGCCGCGGTAACGGCTGCAGCGGCAGCTCCCGGTGGTGGAGCCCACGGGACGGGCGCTCGGGGGCGCTGTGCGGGCCGGGGCTGCCCTCCCGTGCTGGGGCTGCCCTCCCGTGCCGGGCAGGACTGTCTGCAGGCCTGGCCCTCGGCCTGTACAGAACCCGCTCTGCGCAAGTTGGGTGTTCTCGTTGGCCACCCCTGAGGAAGGGCTGTGCGCTGTTAGCAGGCGCTGGCACTAGGTCATGGACCCCCTTAGAGCCTCCTGCCCGTTCAGCCAGCACAGGCCAAGGCAGGTGCGAGCAGCCACTTTGCCAAGGGAAGGCCGTGGAAAGCCCTGGTTCTTGCGCCAGACCTTCCTTTTTCACGGCAAATCACACTGCGGTTCTTGCATAAGATGGGCGTCGGTGCCCGAGATCAGTCCTGTGCGCTGCGGGGCCTCTGCGGAGGGGAGCTGCTGGGCGAGCACGCGACTCCAAGCTGCAGCGCGAAGCAGCCGCCTCTTGGCGCGGGGCCGGCGGGCTGAGCGAACCGGCGCCGCGGAGAGGTGTGCGGGGAGCTCCCGGCAGAGCTGCCTGCAAGGCGGTTGGTGTTGGATGTGACTGTGACAGCGGGCACACGCCAGCTGTGACCGTCACTGCCTGCGCTCGAGAAGGCTCCCGCGGCAGAGCCGAGCCTGTGGCGCTTCAGACTAGGGCAGGCAGAGCATGCAAGCTGAGGGAATGAGGGGAATGAGGGAACGTGACCATAAGGTGTCACTGTAATGCTGTTATGGTGTGTTGGAAGCTTTAAAGGAGCAAGAAAACATTAAAAAAAAAAAAAAAAGAAAAAGGTTTTCTAGTTAAACTGATACTAGTTTCCTAACCTTCTTAGCAGTATCACTGGTCTAGGATCTAAGTAAAAGCAGTATCTCAGCTTTTACTTTACTAGTTAAAATGTAAGTGTTGGAAAGCTAAATCCCCAGAAAAGAACAAATCTCCACTCCTGTGAGTTGTAGGTAGTGAGAGCATTACTACTTCTCAGCCATGAGCATACACTTCACCTAAACCTCTGTACACGCGTTTTCAAGCACAGGCTGGCGTGAGGGGAGAAGTAGTATTGGTTACTACACTCACATATATAGTACTGAGTGAGAAGCAGAAGTAGCAGACGTTATGCTGTGGATGAACTCTGTTTGCACGCTTTTGCCCTGAAGCACCAGAAGAAAAATGTATATTTACCCTGTCCCTTCTTTTCCCTGTCCATGTGCCCCTATTTGTAGCCAGGAGGAGAACCAGACCTCCACATCTAAGAGTCTTCACATGCATTTGTTTCTTTGATGTGGTTTACAGCCAGGAACTGAAGTAGAGCTAAAAATCATGTGGAAAAGCTAAATGCCAAGCTTGCCTAAGTCTGACACATAACATATGGTTTCAGTATGGTTTGAGCTTTGAGTCCCACCTGGCTCAGTCTAGTCACTGAAGTGGACCCAAGCAGATTTGCAATGTATTGACAGAGGTGAAAACCAGAAGAATTCACCTTCAAGGCCACTGCCATCAGGTATACAGATTTGCTCTGCAGATCAAACTGAATGATTTTGCTCAGGCCCTCCTTCAACTTCTTGTAGGCTTTCTCTTTGACAGCTTTTCTGAAGATCCTGAAGATAGTTAGAAGTTCCTGCAGCAAATAAACAAAAACCAAACAAAAAGAAGAGGGGAGAGGAATTCCGTACTGAAGAAAAGCTTTTTGGCACATAAGCAAAAGTGAGATTTTTACTTTTTTCTTTTGTCTGGCTTTCTACCTCAATCTACATTTTGTATGAACAATTGCCCTAGACCGCGGGCCTCAGGTCAGGCTCACAGCTAGGGTTAGGGTTAGGAGAGATAGGAAGCCTAGAGCTCCATGGGGAATGCAGTTTGAAAGTGCATGGGAGACTAAATGGAGCGGAACATTCGGATTTATTCTAGGACATTTGTTCTTGATATGGTACTAGCCCTAGGGCCTCAGCTTTCGGCTCAAAGCTAGGGATAGGATTAGGGTTAGGGCTAGGGTTAGGGTTAAGGTTCGGGTTTGGGTTAGTGTTAGGGTTAGAATTAGGAGAGAGAGAAAGCCAAGAATTCCATGGAGAGTGCAGTTGAGAAAGGCATAGGAAAGGAAACATAGTGCTACCTGTGGATTGATTCCAGGATATTTGTTCTTGAGGCAGCACTAGACCTGTGAGCTCAGCTTTAGGCTGACAGCTAGGGTTAGGGTAAGGGTGAAGCTTAGGCTTAGGAAAGAGAGGGAACCTGGAGCTCCATGGGGAGTGCACTTGGTGGGCACATGGGAAAGGACAGTCAGGGCTACTTTTGGATTGTTCCTAGGATGTTTGTCCTTGATACGGCACTACACCTGGGGCCTCAGCTTTAGGCTCATAGCTAGGGGTAGGGTTAGGGTTAGATTTTCCTGTGCTTCCTGGGGCCTCCATGTGCTCGTGACGGTGGAGGGGGAGCCCTGCAGGCTTTTGTGTGGCCTCTCAGGGTTTCCACATGCCCATGGCTGGGAGGGCAGCACAGGGTTTCATGTGGCCTCCCGGGTTCTACATGTGCTCGTTGCTGTAGGGGCCCTACGGTCATTCGCATGGCCTCCCGGGGCCTCAGTGAGCTAGTGGCTGGGAAGGCCCTATGGGCTTCCATGTGGCCTGCTGAGGCCTCCGTGAGCAGGCGGTCAGGGGAGCGCTATGGGCATTCACGCAGCCTCCTGAGGCCTCCGTGTGGCTGTGGCCATGAGGGCCCCACAGGTTTTCGTGTGGTGTCCCGGGACCTCCATGCAAACTGGGCTGGGGAGGCCCTACGTGATTTGTGTGGCCTCCTGGGTGCCCCATGTGCAGGTGGCTGGGGGGAACCTTTGGGCTTTCATGTGGCCTCCTGGGGCGTCTGTGCGGCCATATCCGCGGGGGCCCTATGGAGTATTGTGCGGCCTGCTGGGGTTTCTGTGTGCCAGTGGCCAGGAGGGCCCTTCAGGCTTTTGTGTGGCTTCCTGGGGCCTCCGTGTGCTAGTGGTGGGGGGGCCCTTTTGGCATTCATGTGGCCTCCTGGGGTTTCTGTGCGCACTGGGCAGGGAGGGTGGTGTGGGCTTTCGTTCGGCCTCCCTGGGGTTCCGTGCATCTGTGGCCGGGGGTCCTTCGGGCTTTTGTGTGACCTCCCGAGGCCTCTGTGTGTTGGTGGCCGAGGGGCCCTATGGGTTTTCTTGTGGCCTCTTGGAGTCTCTGTGCGGACAGGAACGGGAGGGTCCTACGGTCTTTCATGCAACCTCCCGGGGCCTCTGTGTGTTGGTGGCTGGGGGGGTCCTATGGGCTTTCTTGTGGTCTCCTGGGGCGTCCATGTGCCCATGGCCTGGGAGGCCCTTCCGGCTTTCACAGGGCCTCTTGGGGTCTCTGTGTGTACTGGGATGGGAGGGCCCTACGGGTTTTCATGAGACCTTCTGGGACCTCCTTGTGCACTGGGTCAAGGGGACCATTTGGGCTTTTTTGGGGCCTCCTGGGGCCTCCATTTACAGGTGTCTGCGGTCCCTTCTGGCTTTCACAGGGCCTCCAGGAGCCTCTATGTGCCTGTCGTCAGGCAGACCCTACGAGCCTTCGTGCGAACTCCAGGGACCTCCGTGCATGTGTGGCCGGTAGGGCACTACGGGCTTTCTTGTGGCCTCCTTGGAGCTCTGTGTGCTAGTGGCAAGGGGGGACCCTTTGGGCTTTCTTGTGGCCTCCTGGGGCATCCATGTGGCCGTGACCTGGGGGGCCCTACAGAGTATCGTGCGGCCTCCCGAGGCCTCTGTGTGCTAGTGGCTGAGAGGGCGGTTCAGGCTAAATGTGGCCTCTCAGGGCCTCTGTTTCCTGGTGGCTGGAGGGGCCCTACGGGCTTTTGTGCTGGTGGCCAGGGTGGGCTTACGGAGATACGTGTGGCCTCTCAGGGCCTCCATTTCCTGGTGGCTAGAGCGGCCCTACGGGCTTTCCTGTGGCCTCCAGGGGCCTCCATGCGTCTGTGGCTGGCGGCGGGGGGGCCCTATGTGCTTTTGTGTGAACAATGGGGGCCTCTGTATTCCCGTGGCTGGGAGGACCCTACAGGCATTTGTGTGGTCCCCTGGGACCTCCACATGCCTGTGGCCAGGAGGGTCCTACCAGTGTTTGTGTGGCCTTCCTGGGCCTCCATGCGCTCATGGCTGGGGGGGAACTACGCGTGTTCGTGTGGCGTCTTGGATCCTCTGTGTGCTGGTGGCCAGAGGGGCCCTATGGGCTTTTGTGTGATCTTCCTGGGCGTCCGTGTGCCCATGGGTTGAGGAGTCCTGTGGGCATTCGTGCAGCTTGCCAGGGCTTCCGTGCATCCGTGGACTGAGGGACCTTTCAGACTGTGAAATAAACCTGAAACTTCCTGCACTATCCCATTTTTAGCACTTTTTTTGCACTTCAGACAGCCTGAAGCACTTCTGAAAGAGTCTTTTGTTATTTTAACTTATGCCTAAGTAATACTAGTTGAGATTCTGCCATTAGCCTTTTTGTACAGGCTTTTCAGCAGCAACACCAAACTGAGGGACTGCCTTTGTTGACTATGGTAGGATCAAGGTGGTACTTGCTGTTAGTTTTTCTTGAATAATGTCTTTCCCCTGTTAGTCTTGGAGCTGCTTTAGCTTATGCTGAGGGGGGGTGTCCTCTCCATCCTCTATGGTTGGATGCCTGTGGCTTTTCCTGCCCCAGCTCCTGGAGAACACCCACAAATACCCACATTTCCTGCGCTTAGCAAAGCTTTGAAAGCAACTTGGACATCATCCAAACTGCCACATACCCTCCTTTTGAAATGTGTTAATCAGCACCATCCGAGGTGATGTCTGCTGCTGGGGACAGGTGCAGAGGGGTGAGAGCTGATGGTATCAAACCTCCTTTGCCAGGCACTCCTGCTACAGCTGGAGGATCTAGGACCAGGAAGCAGTGGGTAGAGGTGGTGTGGGAGGAGGCAGTGTTGTGGGGTGGTGGGGTGAGAGTGTTGCTGCTGGTTGCAGGCTGGTCACATCTCCTGGCAGGTTTGGCCTCAGCAGAGTATACACTGTGCTTAGATGCTGCTCCTTCTTTGAGAAGGGCTGCATCAGGCTTACATAGTGATATTCAGGCAAAAAAGTTGCTAGTTTTCCCCACAGCTTGCTTTTTTTTTTGAGTATGTGCTTTCTATTTTAGTGTTCTGGAGTGTGTTGTAGGGAATTTTGGAATTTTCCAGCACTAACTGGTATTTTTTTGAGTATAAACATAATGATTTTTTCAGCATTCTCTTTTGCAATTTAACAGTGCTTTTCTGTTTTATTTTTTAATGTTATATATTCTTAGTGCTTCATATAAGAGTGGGCATGGCAGAGCCATGAAGTGGCTGCTAGGAAGCCTTGTAAATCAGATTAGGTGAAAATAAATACGGTAATAGAAATGTCCTGAATTGCTGACTCATTCTGACTGAAACTTCATTTTTACATCTGTTCTTTTTACTAGCACAGACACTGACAGCTCTGTACTTTAGCTATGTTAGTTTAGTTTGTCCATGTAAATAGCTGAGACTATCAAACCCCAAATGTAGCTAAATGCCTGTCAGGTGTGAAACTTGTAATTTAATTAATTACATGTTTTCTTTAACCTTAACTCTAGCTTCTGACTGTGGTTTTATCTTTTCTTCTGCATGCTCTGATTAGTAAATCTGCTTGTCATTTATATTATCCTGTCAATTATCTTTTCTTTTAGGAAGATGTCTTGCTCAGATTTTTTTTTTTTTTTTGCTTGTAGACAAGTAGATTACTAAAGGTTTCTATTGAAAGTGAAGTTAGGCTATTGTGCCTCAGACTTTCAAAACTAATGTATTTCTCTGAGAAGCTGGTGAGAGCAATATGTTCAGAAACATAGTCATTTTGAAGGCTTTATCTATTCCTAAATGCACAAAATAATGAAAGTAAATTCAGATAATTTTCAAGGTCAGATCAAAGGTTTTCATTCCTCAAAAGATTTTCTGGAGAGAGGAGATTGAGAAAACACTGTTGGTATGAACAAAAATAAGCAGTGGCATGGCAGTAGTTAGAAATCTAAATTTCTAAGATTGGGCAGAGAAAGAACAGAGTGACGGAGTTAGGGAATGATTTGGTGTAGTGTCCGGGACGGGTTTTAGTTATAGCTATGAACTTAAGCGCCCCAGCAGAACAATATCAGCTTAATGCAGCACCAAGGTGCTGGAAAGTGGTGTTTGTGGCAACACTTAGGTCATTCCTACAGAACAATCTGAGGTTTCTGAGAAACCTCTCAAGTGTCAAGAGCTGTGAAATAAATACTGAGAATGAATGTTAGAAGCTGTAGTTTGGTTTATTTTGGAAGCCTTCTTTTGTAAAATTATTGCTTTCATCACAGGGTTTCAACTACCTTAAACTGATAAAGCCTATCTGATGTGCTTGTATGATGTGTGCTAACCTAGGAGGACTTGGAGTGTCTCGGACTAGGTCTTCGTGAAAACACTGCATACAAATACTAGTTTCAAATGTTACAGTCCCAGCTGGCTTCCTGATGCTCTGCTAAACTCCATACTTTGTTTTCTTTGTTCAGGGATTCCTACAGGTTGCTGAGAACGCAATGTGTTCCTGAGCATCCTCCTGCGAGAGATTTTTAAACTCCAGCCTATCTAGCCTAGGCTTGTGATGGTGTTAAATAAGATGACACATCTTTGTCCCAGCTGGATCAATATTTGAGTTACTTTTAGCTTTGTCTGTCACAGAAGAGGAGGTAGATAAATGGCATGAATTTCTAAAGAATATTCACAATACCAGCTGCCAAGAATGCCATTTCTAAACGCAGCATCTGCTTTAGAGTAATGTTTCCCTTGGAGATCCCTGAGGAATGGGATCTATTCTTAGGCTGGTAGGAACCTCTGGTTACTGGGTATGCATTTCAAGTGACTGAGTGATACCTTCAGGGCATTGCAGACTGGTTGGAAATAGGCTTTTCTTTTTATCAAAGAATCTTAGCTGTAGTCTGTAAATACAGAATCCTCACAGGGAATAATAATGACTACATCTACTTTCACTGATAATTTGCCAGATAGTAGACCTACTGTGAGAGCAGTGTCCCTAATAGCAAGTCTGTGGTGCTGAGCTGCGGTACCTGAATGCATCTAAGCTTGGTCTTCACAAGTGAATTTTTGCTGTATCCCTGACATCTTTTGGTGGTGGAGCTACTTTAGTGTGCTATGATTGCCACTCTATCTGCTCTTCATGGAGAGAGGTGCCTGGCTAGGAGCTAAGAAATATGGGCTGTGCAGCGTTTGCTGAGATCACTGGAAAGCCTCAGGTTGATCTCAGTGTGCTAGGTGCCAGGGAAGGGTCAACTGGCAGAAGTGTGAGCACCACACCTCTGCGTGCTGTGCTGTCTGATGAGTGGTGTCTCTGGCAATGTGAGCTCTGATTCTGGAGGGCTTCTGTTACCAAAACCAGTCAGCTGCTGTGTCTCTCTTCCCAATAAGATCGCAGAGATGAACCTCCCTCCTCTTTCAGAGTAGTTATGAGGAAGGAGAGGCAACTGCTTGCAGCCAGTGGCAGATCAGAGAACTTCAAGGAATGGGGAACTGGTGGGCAGAAGTTAGCAGTTGGTCAATAGAACAGGAGATGTAGGTTTCACTTGTCTGTTCATCCTTGATAGGCTGCACTGTGAGGTTCAGATTACAAGCACAGAGATTTATATGGACACTGACGTCTCAGAAGATGTCTGATAGCTTTGTTACCTTTGGTCCATGATATGATTGTGCATCACATGAAACCAATACACTGTGGCTGGAGAATTCCCCAAGGGTGCAACTACACTTATATCTTCCCACGTGGCAGATGTGAATCAATTTGAATTTAATATCTGGGAAGACTTGTGTGCATTTATCCTGACAGGTGACATAGTATTTCATGATGAACAAAATGCATTTGAAAGAGAGTACTTCACCATCTGGTTTGATTTTGGGGGTCTGATGCATTTTCCAAAAGTAAAGTAGATGGTGTCCTTCAGGTTTCATGCCTTGATTGCTACCACTCTGGGTAGTGAACTGAGATCAAAACTTCTGGTCAGCTGTGCTGAGTTGCTCTCTCTTGACCTTACTTCTTCTGCACTAGCAAATGAGCATGAGAGGACAGGAACACTAGTGTGAAAGATCAGAGCCTGGAATAGCTGTAGGGGAGGGGTTTTAAATGATGCCACTGGCACTGCATTTACTGTTGAGTAGTAATTTTTTTCTGAAAACATACTTAAGACAGAAATGCTCTCCCTTCCAGAATTTCTGCAGTTGCAATGTTTGTGATGGCCCGTCTGTTTACATGTCACCTTCAGATCAAAGAGCCAAAGGTGATTCACACTGATGTTATCTCCCCTGGCTGCTGCATAAGAATGTGGTGTGTGCAGTTAGCTATTTTGCTGTGGTGGATTTAGGGCTCAGTGCAGCCTCAGCAAGGGAAAAAGGAATGTCACCTCCTCCCTAAATCTCCACGCATGAAGAGGATACCGCTTTTATGGAGTGAGCTGCTCACCTCTTGCATCTCTTTCTATAGCCATTTTATAGGGCAGGATGTTCACAAGGCTTCAGCTAGGATGCTGAAGCTGGTTTGTGCTCGGCTGCTATAGAGAGTGATTGCTTCTGCTGCTACTGTTCTGCTGCAGCTTTTCAAGGTGCAGAGTAAAGAGGGAAGATAAATGCTTTGTTGTTTCTCAGCAGTGCCGTGTCAGGGAGCAGCGAGGTCTGCGAGGGAAGGTGACTCGGGAGCTGTGTTTGACAACAAGGCAGGCTGGGTCAGCGATGGTGACGTGGACCTGGGCCGAGGTGAGCAGAGCAGGTGGGTGAAGGTGGCCAGTTTCAGGGAAGTTCGTGTGAAGAACACATCCCAGATCCAAGCTGGAAAGTTGAGCTGGATGGTCAGGTTAAGGTCAAGGAGGCATGTGGTCAAGCATAGGCATGGTTGCAACGTAGCTCAAATGGAGTTCAAGGGTGGCAACCTGAAACTAAATGCAGCTGCTAAGCAAAAGAGGGGAGTGCCCCTGCTGAGGCTTCTCCCATTTGTTCCTTCACAACAGCTTGTACCAGGGAACAGGGCTTGGGCAACCAGTTGAAGGCCAAGAAACTCCAGGCTCTGACACTTTTTGAGGACAAGTGGGTTGTCAGCTCTTGCATCTGCCCCAAAAGCATGAACTTCTAAGCCCTTCTTCAGAGTCTGAGTTCCTCAGCAGATTTGTTTACTGTTTTTGTGTCTTTGCTTTCAGCTGACTTTCTTCCAGGTCCAGGTTTCCAGGTTTGTTCTGCTCCATGTCGGTACAGCTCGCCTCTCCAGGAACCACAGCTCACTCTTCTATGTGACAGGGCCAGAGGGTTTTTTTCTTGATAATGGATAGTTCTTATGCCCAATGATTTAACTCCATAAACATTAGAGAAAAACAACATGCTAAACGGAGCAAGATTCTGATCTCTATTGTTTCTCCATGCTTATATAGTTAAAGGATGTCTTCTCAGTTTTTAACACACCTTGTGTCTTTTAAGCTGGGAAAAGAGAATATTATATGTAGCCTATATGTTTATAGGCTGACATAAGAGTATAGCTGTTGGACCATCATTAGCTGGTCCAACCAAATTTTCTGTTTTTATTGTTTTAGAACAACCATTGCATTTTTGTGGATTTCCTTCCAAGTTTTGGAATAATTTCTCGACTATGAAACTACCAGTCCTTTCTTCTTGGCACGTTCATTGCATATATCAGTTATTTCTGAAGAATTTACATATTGTAGCTCAGCTTTGTATTTTTCCTTTCAAATTTTGCCTTGGCAATTACTGATCTTTACAGAACTTGAGGCAATTATTTAAGGGTTGGGGTTTTTTTTTCTAGTTGGCTGATTTCTTATACTGCTTCTTCTTCTAGCTGTAGAAATCCCACCAAACCTAAGCAGTCTCCTGCTTTCACAGGCTGCCAGCCCTGTTGTTCTTATAAATGCAAGCAATATTTACTGTTTCTACATGGCTTGTTTCTCTTTGAGATCAGAGCATGGAGAAAAGCACTAGGCCTCTTGGAGGAAAAAGGTATTTGTTGTGTGGTAGGAACCAGTATGCTTCCAGGTTGCTAGGAAGCAAATAGGAGAAAATCAGGAACTGAACTGAACATCTTTCCCCTTTTGCATATAGTGTTCGTTCTTTGTGTGGATTTGCCTCCCTAACAGCCAGTCCATTAACTGTTGATACCTCCTATGCTCCTTTATATTATTCAGAGTAAACTGGGGGTGGGTGTGAATATCACTTAGCATCCATTTAGGAGCAGAGAGGCATGACTGCAGCTGCTTCAGAGAGCACAACAGACACGTGGGTGCCTTTGGGATCCCTCTCAGCTGTGTGGAGCTAATCATGAGCAGAGCCAGGCCTCTGGGAGACAAAAAATGAGGGCACAGACACTGTGAGCACCATCCTTTGACCCTCTGTAGACTTTCTGGGATGTATTTGGGGTATGTCATGGGCTTGATCATTCTGTAATTCCTGCTCTTGACTTCCATCTTTCTGTTTCCATCGCAGTCTGTATCCTGGGATCCTTCCCCCCTTCATCCCTTTCTTCTTTTCTTTATCCATTCTCAATGCTACTTGGTTGCCTTACTCCCCCCAAAACGTAACTATTTTACTCTTTTAGATGTATTTCTAAGAACATAACCTCTTTGTGTGCTTATATGCTTATAGCTTCTACATGCTAATAGCAGGGCCTGTTTCTTGGTTTCAGCATTCTGTTATGGTTCTATTCAAAATGTGGATATTGTCTGAGGTTGACAGGTTTCATATTCAAATGAAACCAAATTTACTGATCTTTCAAGGGTGACCTGTTACCAATAATAAATTAAGATATGATAATTTCCAGTTTTCAGCCTCTCTTGATATAACTTATATTTGTAAATCTCGCTTATTCAAGGTGATGTGGTAGAAGCAACTATCTTTTTGAAATACTTTTATTTCTTGAGCTCCTATTTTCTGTTTGAACTATTTGCCTTGTTAATAGCTTGTCTTGATAATTTCATGGTAGTTTATTCTTCTTGGAATCTCTGCTTACAATGTACTTGGCAATAAATGTGGTGTGATGATAAATGCTGTGTGAATAATTTGTGGCTTTCTGAGGAAACATGGCATTTTTTTTAATCAAGGATTTAATTGTACAGATAAAGAAAACAATTCTAATCACCAAATCTAAACAATTTTGGTGATGGAGTGGCATGAAATCCGTGAGTGGTCATATCCTGATTTTTCATGTTTTGTAGAGATGAACAAGATGATCTGTAATATGAATATTCCTAAAATTTTGGTTGAAATGGAAATGGATTTGAATGACTTTTTATCAAAAGTCAAGGAGGAATTTTGTCTTTGCCAATCAAAACTGTTTCCATTTACTACTACTAATATTCTCATGATGTGTTTGTAAATTATTTGCAAGTTTTCATTTAAACTTAATAGTTCTCAGTTTTGCTCCAACAACTAAGGCCTCATCTCCTGTGTAATATAAACAGAAATTTCTTCTTTACTAGATGCCACAAAATGGATAGTAGGCAATATGTTGTTGTAGATAGTTATTTCTGGATATAAAGCAGAGTAGTTGGGGGTGATAAGTCCCACACATAAAAGACACTTTCTAAAGTTAAAATGTTCTCGAATCATTCTACCTTTTGGAATAGTTATTCCCAAAGAATAAGTGTTAAGCATTTATAAAAGATATCTAAGTGGAATTAAGAGACTTTAAAGGAGAGTCATTACACTTGCAAATGTGGTGTTTCCCTGTTGTGCTGCCCTTGGCTTAGAAACTTACCTGGCACGTTATGTAAGCTATGTAAAGTGCCATATGTAGAAGAAGATGAGTCTTTCTAGACTACTACAGATGAGTTTAATCTCAGAAACTTCACATTTTTGCTCAAACTAAGCAGTGTGGTAAGGCACAATTATTTGTTAAACTGCTTTTCATTAATCTGTAGCCCATTTGTTAAGTAATCCAGCAATGATCCCAGCAGTTTGCAATACAGCTTCCTTTTTTTGCTTTGCCTGAATAGCCATTAGGGCTATTAATTAATAAATTTAGTAGCATCTTATCTACTAGTACTTTATTCATGAAGAAAAACACAAAGCAGGATGTCGTGTGGACTTTTCAATATAGCACTTATGTTTACTAGTGTAACACACCATTTGAGAATTACCTGTGTGTTTGCTATATTTGCTTTGAAATGAAAAGTGGCTGCTAATTGGTATCTCTTGCACAAAGAGTAGTATTGAAGTATGTATGGACTATCCTGAAAAGGGACACATCACCCATGTCCCCAAGGTAAAGAAGTTATACAAATAAAAGAAGTAGACAGTGAAGCTCAGGCTATCAGGTGGTAATTTGTGTGAGAGAGAAGAAATGAACAACAAAACCATGGGGACCCTCTTGCATGGAAAGTTTGTAACTCCTGCGAAATGGATGCTGACCAAAGAGAGAATTTTCTATTGTGTTAATGGGAGGCTTTTAGAATAATCCATGGATGCCTTGATGAGAATAAAAAGCTGCTTGTTTCCCTTTTAATTTTTTAAAGCTGATTTATCTTTCCCTGAAGGACTGCTTTATTGCAATAGACAGTATTATACTGAATATCTATACTGAATATCTATAAGTAGAAAACAGGCTTTGTTGTCACAGAAGTGGATCATAAAGATGTACATGAAACCATATTTAGCTGAATAGGCCAAATATTTCTCAGAAATTACTGGGTTTTTTTTTCTTTTAATGTGATCCTATTTTTGATGGCCATGTAAGGAAGGTGTGCAAAAAGCTATTTTTAGCCCAGAAGATACTGCCTGAAACTGCTTATGTCAGGTGATCTCCCTAGCATATAAACAATTGCTCCTAGCATTGTGTCCTCACTGGAAGGCTTGAGGAAAAACATGGATATTGAAAAACTTAAACAGAGCAGGGAGGGAATACACTTTCTTGAATAATTAATTAAATTAAACTTGTAAAGAGAACATGTAAGCAACTGTTCTCTCCTTCAGGGTAAATGTGACTCTGTGTGCCTGTCTTGGCACATGTATGTGTGCCTGTCTAGTGACATAGCAGTTTACTTCTTCTCAACCTCACCAGAGCTTGCAGTGGATCCCTTCCTGAGCACGCGTTGAGGTAGAGGTACCTGAGTGGTCAGCTGTCATGCAATAGGAGCCAGCACAGACTTTGGACCTAGGTATCGCAAGGGCAGCTTTGGGTGTCCTGCACCTTGTTTGGGATGGGGATTATGTAGTTGCTGTAGCACTCCAGAAGGCGGTAGCTCTACAGCTGCTTTATTCCACCCACTGGAGTAGGCTCAGGACCAAAGGGCTGAGTGTGACCCTGCACAGAGCTGTTCCCAGGTAAATAGCCCCAGCTGAGGAGGTGCTGCGAGGGGTTGGGTTCCTCTGGGCCTGGCAAGGGGCAGAAGGAGGAGAAGGCACTGCTGCTCTGCAGGCCGCATCTGGGGCAGGAGTGGCAGCAGCTGTGCCCAGGGCTCAGCTTGCTCAAGGTGACTTTAAGTAGCTGGTGTTGTCAAACAGAAACTGAAGAGCCTTTATCCCATGCAGGTTATTTGTCTAGCATGAAATGTAGTGGAATATTTTATTTGTTTCCCTGATTTTCACTTTCATATAGTGTTTCAGGGCTTCAGTACTGTAAATTATGTGCCAGTTGATTGCTCTGTGATCTGTTGCTTTTGCTCTTCTTTAATAGGCCAGTACCCCATGGAGTAGCATATCCTCTCTGTGCCCCAGAGTGCATGCAGCATGGCTAGGATTGCTGGCAGGCCCCTCTTGTCTGAGGTAGGCTGCTTTTAGTCATTTCATATTCACCCAAAACTAACTTTGTCTTAACTGAATATTATAGATTGAGTTTGTAAAGTAGTCTTATGGTCTGATATTGTATCCATTTACCAACTCCATCTTAAATTGTTTTTGTTTACAAGCCAGTTTGTTTTCCTGTGCTGCAAACCAAAGATGAGAGCGAAAAATCAGTATTTTTTTTCCATTCACCATTTCTTCCCTGCTGGTGAAGAATTAGAGAGATGTCCTCTTTCCAATATATAATTTGCAGCAGGAACATTCAGGTGGGTTCAAGAGCACACACTTCTGCCTTGTCAGTCTGTCATCATGTTGGAAACAGTGATGGGGCTTTGTGATCAATAAGCATATGGCATTTCTATGCAGTTGCCATTGAATATAAAGCATGGATATAATTCTGGAAATAACCCAGAAGTGTGAGAGGAATAAGAGAGGAAAGTCGAACTGTGGCACAGAAGAGTGCATGGACTTGGAAAGGAGCCAGTCAGTATGGAAATAAAGGTGGAGTGGAACAAAAATGGACACTTAATACAGCTCCCTTAAAGCCTTTGTGGCCAAACTCTAATTGATGTCAGTGGGAAGTGGATCACTCTGCTAAACCAGCACACTGGCCATGTGATACTTGACTAGCTTTGGTAACCAGAAAAGTTGCCTTATTTCCATGGGGGCTATAACTTGTGACTCAACCAAAAATTTGGTTAATAGCTTTTTCCCCAGCTGGGGCAATGGTATATATGTATTTTTACATATCTGTTTTCCATTTAGGAATGAAAGTTGCAGGAGCTGCTGTGTTTCAGCTTGGAGTAGCAATTTACATAAAATACATGGATAAATGGATGGATAAGGTTCTCAGAAATGATTCCTCCACAGAGTAACCCAGAAGGTGGCTGAAACATCCTCTCCAGGCACACAGATAAGATTCATAAAATAGCATAGGCAGCCCTCTGTGTATGCATTCTACCTTTCCTATAAAAATCTGCTCTTGTTTAATTTCCCCAGTGTTTGCAGGCACACTGGCAGTTTTTGGAGATAAGCCCACACAACTGCGCAAGAGGAAATTGTTGGTGAAGGTAAAATATGTTCTGTGGAGAAGCTTGTCAAAGTCTGCTGTGTGCTACTTTATCTTAAGAGCAGGAGATAAGCTCTGAAGTTTCTATCCAACTCTGAACTTCTCCAGGATTGAGTGATTTTGAAAGTTCAAAGGCTTTTTATTTTCCCCCCCTTTTTTTGTTAAGGCTTTGGCTTGAGCTGTACTCTGTTGATTTTAACTAAGCTCTTCCAAAGAGATAGCTCTGCAGGGGGCTGGGGAAAGAGTCCAGTCGATAGGCAGATACAATATGAAATAGTCCTGTCCTGCTTGAATGCTGCCTCTCCTTCAAAATCAGGATTGCTTTCCCCTTCATGCTTCCTGGATGCCCTTCCTCAATATTTTGCTTTCTAGTAATTTTTTCCGTTCTATAGGACTTCCCTCCCACTCCCACTAGTTCTTAGAATTTTGGCTTTTGGAAACCCTTTCTGTATTTCTTTTCCAGGAATTGTAGGAATTCTTTTAGCATTTACCCTGTAAATGCTTTGTAGGATTTCTTCTACCCGCCTCCACTCCCTTCATAGATTTTTTTTTTTTTAAAAAAAGCTTCCCGCTTCATAGGAATTCTGCCCATTTCCATTTTTTAGGAATCTCCTTGTTTGTGTTTTAGATTTTTCTCCATGCTTTCTCTTTGGCCTTTGGCTCTTCCCAATTTCTTTCTAGGGAAACTTCCCAGTAATGTTTTCTGAGAATCCCCTTAATGCTGCTGTTTTTGAGTTCCCCAAGTATTACTTTCTAGGAACCATCTGCCTCCTAATTACGAGGAGAAATATTTCATGTTTTCCAGAATAGCCTGATTTCCATTCTAAGAATCTCCCCTTAGTGGTTTCTAAGAACTATTTTTGCTTTCCATAAGCCCCACCACAACTTGCATTTTTTTCTAAATACAGTATAAACAGCCTGTGGATACTTAACATACATGCTCCATTTACTTATGGTATGTAGCATTTGTTATTGATATGTTAATGTTGCAGTTACTTTGTTATTCTAACAGACCAAGTCTTGATACGATGCTAGGTAGCATTATCCTTCTTCCTGGGAATCTGATCTGTGGACTCCAGAAAACAGTGGAAATCTTACAGTTAGAAAAATGTTGCCTCAGAGTAGGTTTTTGTTCTACAACACGCTTGCTGTATGTTCTGGCCTGGCAGTTACCTGGATTCACTTAATGCAGCCTGGCTGATCTTTTATGCAGTTTATTTCTCAAGTGGTGGAACACCTTTTAGCTAGAGGCGATCTTAAATGTCCGTGAGACAACTTGTTTTGAACTTTCAAGTTCTACAGCCATTTGTAGTCAAATTGTTTATTTAATCTGAAATAAGTAGGTAAGCACTTAGGTCCTGAAGTGGGCTGCTTTGGGCTGTTTGTCACACACTAAAAACAAATGAGCCCTGGAGACCTTTACGAGCTGCTATCAGGCAGCTCTTGGCAGGGCTTTCCAGGAAAGGCAGCAGCAACTTGCTAGTAAAAAGCTAGAGAGCATCACAGAACTGTGATGGCTAAACTCCCCAAGACATACAAAGGCAAAACTATCTTCTAGAACATGATCAGTAAAAGAATGGAAATATAATTATTTTATCCTCCTCACTTTTTTTAACTCACTGTTCTGACTTGATGTGCTTTCGACTACTCTGCATCTCTAGCTGGCTAAAATATCTATGTTTCTGTGGTGAACAAGATGCTGTAGCTTGCCCTACAGCTTTCTTGGTTTCATTTTATTACACTAAATAAGTTTTTTTTGTGTGTGTTTATAAGAGATCAATTCTGTTCCTTGTTGTGATGGAACATGAGAATGCTTCAGTTGCTTTACCACAAATATTTATTATCACTTTTAAGTATTCATCTGATCCACCTAAAAAGATAATTCAGTACTTCATTTGTTTTCTGTGAATGGCACTTGACCTCTTTGCTTAAAAAATTAGCTTCTCTGATCTATTATGCACAACAAAACTGCATGCAGAAATTTCTTTTTACCTGAAAAGCAGACAGTGGAACTGGGGTTACAGCATGTGTCTGAAAACTCAAGTAGGCCCAAAGCTCATCCCAAGCTTTGTGAGGCATGAATATTAGTAAGAGTTTTGGTTTTAAGTTTGAATTCTAAACTCTTGGTCATAACATATTGCTGAAGGAAACTCATGAAGGCTTTTCTGAAGGAGGTATTTTCTCAAACAGGATGAAAAAACATCAAATATTGTTCTTTCTCCCGTGAGTAATGGTCTATGCAACTGGATGATCACGTTATATTAGTTTCTTGCTCTAGCTGAACCGATTACGATGCTGCTGAGAGTAACATTTTGCAGAAGTGTCTTCCTGCTCCGTGGCAATCACTTTTACTCCATATTTCTCCAGCTAAACGTGACCTCTGATTCATTTGGCATTGCCTTGGGGTTTTGGAGTACCCTTGTTCCCTGTGTACCTTGCAATGCTGGATCCTGTTAATGGTGCGTTTGGTCTCAGACTGGCTCTGCAGCCATTGTGAGGGTCTTACCCCAGCCTATTCTTTGTACTCTCTCTCAACAGCATCACACCCCCCCCCCTCCCCTCCGAGAGGCAGGACATCTGGTCTCCGTGGTGGATTAAGTCTCTTTACTGTTTTTTCTTTCTGCCTTACTTCTGCAGTACCTCAATTAAATTCACAGCATTTCTGACAAATCTATTTTCTATAGTTGCTAGGGCTATGAAGGTTTTTGTTTACAGAGTGTGTGGATGTTTTTTTCTTCCTCTACCTATGTTTTTTTTCAGTCATTTAGTAGCTTTAGTTTGGTACGTAGTGAAGGTATGTAGCGTTTTTATAAATGGTAGTACAGAGAACAAGCAACTTGTGGTTGTGCACTGCAGAACAGGAGATTTTGAGTTCAGTGGTAGGTGAAGAATCATAGAATGCTTAAGGTTGGAAGGGACCTCTAGAGGTCATCTAGTCCAACCCCCGTACACACGCGGGGTCCCCTTGAGCAACGTGGCACAGGGTAGTGTCCAAGTGGGTTTTGAAGATCTCAGAGAAGGAGACTCCACCACCTCTCTGGGCAGCCTGTTCCAGGGCTCTGTCACCCTCACTGTTCAAGTCTACGAGATACTTCTTGGAAAAACTTGCCATGATTTTAACTTGGAATCCCTCATGCTAAAAAGAGGATATATTCTGTGTTACTTTTATGAGTACCTCAGTCTCCGGTCTGACTTGAGCTTTATCCAGAGCATCATTTGCTGATTGTCAAGTTATGAGTCAAGTTTCCTGAAAAATGAAAAATTTCATAGCTTCAGGCTCTGAAATCTCCTTTCTTTAATATAAGTGCTTTCCTCAGGCAAGGGCATTTCTGGTATACTGATGTCAGCCAAGGTGAGAACTTGGTTGGGACTGTAGCCACAGAGCTTGGTAGTTTAGGCCCGGTGTCGCCTCATGACACTGAAGATTTTTAGACAGCCGTCTTTTTGGTAAATCTAACCACTGTTGTAAATGAGATTTGGAATGGCAAATGCCTTGACGTTTCCCTGTAGGAGGTGCAGTATTTCTTGGTTTCCTTTTCTGTTGAATGATTAGTCAAAAAAAATGGTCTGTTGTATTGCAGCAGAGCAGGGTGCATTAAATGTTCACAGACCCTGAAACCAGTATGGAAACAGCTTAGGACTTGATATTAAAAGCCCAATACCAGAATATGCATTCTAAGCCATATCCATGTATTTTCAAAACCTGAACCTCCTATTGTAAAGTCATTGCAGGCTGAATGTTTTCCCCATTGCTTGCAGTCTTTAAAAGGTGGAAATATTTAGCTTGAAATCACAGTATGTCAATCGGAAAGGTCAAGATAGCTTCTGTTTGTTGTTTACCTGTTGCAATTTTTGTTGTGTTGGCATGTGCTGACCACATTCTCTGCTGAAGCTTTTTTTTTTTTTTCCTCATCTGCCATTGCCAGCTAAGCACTCTCTTATCATTTTCCTCAGCTATTTGTTTGGTTATTTTTAAATTATTCAGACCTGAATTTGTTGAATCTTTCAGGTCATTGCTACCAAAAGAGATAAGAAAGTTTATTAAGTGTGCACATAAAATGGTGTTGGGGGGGAAAACATAGATGGAGAGTGTTTGTCTAGCTTATCTTTATTCATGAAGCCCTTGAGGGTGATGGAAAAGGGTACCGGGAATCCATGCAGGCTGTCGGCTCATCTGGCCATGTTTAACTTTGTTCGTCCTGGTTGCCTCAGCTAATGCACGTGTGAGCCAGTGTCAAGCCTTGTGCTTTGCCTACCTTGCATTACTGATGCTCCCAAAGGGCTTACATTTGTATGCTGCTGGCTGAGGTAAGATTGGTAGTGCTGAATCTCCCCTAAATGCTGTATTTTTTTGCTGTGACATTGTCGTTTTCTGCATGGTATTAGCACTGAGTGGGCACAGCTGCAGCAAAGCAGGAGCTAGTATTTCCTCGTGCTGCCAGCGGCAGTAGCCCAGTAGGACGTGCTTCTTGGAATTCTCATATATTAACTGAGGGCACAGTGGCACACGCACAGACAGAAAACTAAATTCAGTTATCAATAGTGTGATCATATTATGTAATTTAGCAGGCGGGTCATGTTTTTTCCAGGTCCTGTTTTTTTGCTTAATAATAAAAAAAAACCCACTTTTCATGATCCTCTAGCCTTTTTTCTTCCCTTTTTGGAACATATTTATTTATTTTTAATAGTAGTTTCTAGGGGCCATCACGGCACAGGAAGACTTGAAAAATGTACATAGTTAAAACTCAAATGAGAGAATTCCTCATAATTTTAAAAATCGGTCTCAAGGATTTTGAACCAGACTTCTTTCTTTTTAGAATCAAGAGTATTGTGATTAGATTTTTGTGTGTTCCTTTAGAATAGCTGCTGTAAATTTATGATTTGGGGCTTGCATTCTCTACATGCTTGATGAGACCGTTCTCTACCTGCTCTTGGAGTCGGTGGAGAACTGGTACTGGTCAGGTGGTAGCGCTTACACAGGGGTTCTCCGTTTCTCCATGTCCAGAATTTCCAAGGTAGAATGTAGGCTGTTGGAATCTTATTTATTTATTCTGCAGCTTTTGGTCTATTTAAGTCAGGGAGGAGACAACTGGGCCTGTGGAACTTTAGCTACCACACTGCTTTCTTTTCTGAACATTAAGACACACGTGTATTATTTTGCTCTATAATACTTTAGAGTAGATGATAACCTCATGTCAGATGTTTTCATTGCTAGGTTATGCATGTTGGTAATATCGTAGGTAATATCATTGTCTTATGATGAATTTGAATAAGTATATTATGCCTGATTTGATTTCTGTAAAAGTGAGTGAGACAGTAAGTAGTATAAATGAATATAGTTCTTTCTAATATGGAGGAATTTGACTGCCAAAAGAGCTATAGATACAGGAAGAGCATTGAGTTTTGCACATGGATATGCAATGGGTTAATCCAGGATAAACCCTGGCCTGCTTGCCTCTCCTGAAAGACTACTGAAAGAAATCAGATACAGTACCTGGTGACAGTACAGAGCTGCAGCCTCAGCTTTTGCCAGATCACGACTAGCTTTAAAATCAATATATATGTGCTTTTTTTTTTCTTTTTTGTTTTTAGGAGCAATCTCATTAGTAAGTGTTTGGCTTACAGTTTTAGCTTTTTCTGTACAGCGTGCTCTAGAAATCGTCTTTTTTTAAAAAAAAAGAAATTGAGATAAACTGATAATAGGCCTCTAAGGAAGACACAAAATATCATGAAGATTGTGATAGCTGGCAATGCTATTATTAATTTTTCAAGTGCATTCCTTTGAGTTTAAAATATACTGATACTTGTCAAAAACCCAATAGCTTGGACTGTTGTGACTTTGAATTTAGCCAGCACTCTTTCCTTCTTCATAGCTGGTGCTGTCACTATGTTAGCTGTTGTTTTATGGAAGACCGTTGGCAGGCCTATACACAGGACTGTTTCAAACATGCTTGTCTGAACTGCTGAAATATTAGCTGTTCTAGGTACAGGAAGGAAAGCTTTGCTTGTCCTTGTTTTACCCCCATTTTTTTACTAATGTAAAATGACTCGGGGGGGGGGGAAGAAAAGTCAGTTTTAAATTAAAGTGGAAAAACAAGATCAATATATGTAGGTTGCTTGGATTTAGGTCACACTTCACCTAGATGCCAGTGTTTCATGGTGAATCCTAAACAGCTGCTGTTCTGGAGCAGGTCAGCATGTTTTAAGCAGTAATTCCATCCAGTGAGGTTGGGTAATTCAGACAAGGGATAAATGGTCAACCAGGCAAAAAGATTAGTTTTAATTGCTGTGAGAAGCATTTAGAAGACTGCATGGATCAAATGATTGTAAGAGGAAACATTAGAGAAATGTGCTCAATAAAACAAACCTGTTGTCTTCTCTTAAAATAGCTGATTTTAAAACACACAAAAAAAGTAAAATAGGCTGCCTTTTAAATGAGTGCTGGAGACCATGTCTCACATTCAAGTAAGGTGGCTCTGAAGAACGCATGACAAACAGCTTTGTGAAGGTGACACAGCTTAAATATGGAAGTGCGAACTATTACATATTAATGGAGTAATTTGTCATTAGATGGTTAGTGCAGTGCACTCCTGTAGCACCCAACAGATGCTCGTGATAAACCCGCTCATAGGTATTTCATATGGGTGGGGGAGCAGTGAAGCATTGCTGTGAGGGAAAGCAGAAATTTGGAATTAATCGGTTGTTAAAAACAGAAACAACGGCAACCCCCACCACCACCAAGAAGCAGCCCCTTCCCTAGAGGGAAGGCAGGCCTGTCTTCTGCTCCAGGCTGTGCCTCTGGTGTTCCGGGCTCGGTGTGTAAGTTATAACCAGAAGTAGCACTGATTATGCGAAAAATATGGATCCTCAATTACTCTGGATCTGGATGACACTTGCCAGCATTCTCAGCAGTGAAATGCTTATTTCATACTGAATTAGGTTCTTCATCATCCTCCTTTGTCAGGCCGGTTCTGGACAGCTGTAATGCAGGCCACTAGTAATCTGGGATAACCTTGATATCTTATCACACAATTAAGTAGCAGGAGGACTGCACTAAGTGACCTTTCAATGTCCCTGCCTGCCTAGCAAGGTGACAATTGTGTCCTTTAACTCTCCTTGTACCTCCAGTAATTGTAGGTCGGCTGTACAGGGCTGAGAATAAGCTTGGGGTGATCGCAGTGCTCTTGCTACTCTGACACCTTTGTTAGCGCAAATGAAAGAAGGAGGAATGATGGTTGCTGCAACTGGTATTCAAAAGGTATGTCTGCAAGCTGAGTGACTCATTAATTATAGACTATAAGATGCAACTTTGTTTCTCCCACCCCCTCAATTGAGTTTGCAGGCATTTAACTCTGTTATTTCTAGATAGTACATAAATGGAGACAGGGAAAGAATACTTGGCAAAATCCCCATTTCAGGTATTCCTGCACTGATCTCTCATGTGCACAGGTGATAAAAGCGAAACAAGGGTTCAGTTTTCATGGCCAGTTTCTAGTAAACGAGGATTGCAAATGGGATTGCTCTTTCATTTACGTGCAAACGGGATTCTAACTTGCTGATAATTACTAGTGTGCCGTGCTTTCATAGAGAATCTTCATTTTGCCAGCTCTGGTTCATGTTATATTAAAAGAGAGACTGTGGGCAATATATAAGAATGGTTAGTTCCTATCACATATATTTGGGAAAGACCAGCACTTCTTTCATGCTTGCTGGTTATTGTTTCCTCTGCTGCCTCACAATCTCCTTCAGTTCTCCAGAGTTGAAGATCTGCAAATGATTCATTTAAAATTATTTTTGGACAGTTTCGCTTTTTCCTTTCCATGCCTTTTTCCCCTTTTTGAGTATGGATGGAGTACTGGCCTCCTTGTTGTTTCCTCATCCCATCGTTTTGTTTCTGCATTAAACTTGCTGCAGCCCTTGGGCCTGGCTGGCAAGCCCTAAGACCTGGCAGAATTAGATCTACCCCACTAGAATCAAATCTAAATTTAAGAAGGTGCTGAATGCAGCAGGGAGCCCAAGCAACCTGTTATGGGAGAATGGGAGAAGGCAGTGTCAGATTTTTATATTGTGCCAATTTATTTAATGAGTACCAAAATAGTCGAGAAGTTCTGAGTAGTGTCACTACACAGAAATTATCAAGTGAAGTTTATCCTCACCAAAAGCTCACCTCGTGATGCATACTTACTGTCGAACATGAAAAAAAGCTCATGGAGGTATTTCTGCAGTAAACCAAAAAAGCCTACTCAGAGGTAAGCTCTGAGGTAAAATATTGCCTTCAAATATTCTTTACATACTCTTAGATGAACAAAAGGTGCTAAAGTCAGCAAACCTTTATTTATTACCTCTTATGTGCAATTGCATTAGCTGTGTACAGGAAGAGTTCATGCTGTTAAGTCTACAGATTCAGAGCCTACATCCCCACAGGGCTGTGCTGCTGTGCATTCGATAGATGTAACTCCTTGAGGTGAGTATATGTGTTGGGTTTTTTTTTTTTTTTATTTTGAATTTCCATCCTGTGAGACAGATCAAAGTAAAAGCAGCTACAGCTTTACTTAGTCTTACTTTGAACTGAAAAACAAACTATAGCTCCATTTGCTGTGTCTGCTGTGATTCATTTGGGGTTATCAGATGTATATATTAAAACAATGTGTCATAGAGAGGGAGTACTGCATTTAAGATACAAAAGGGATACAGAAATTTGAATGTACCTAGCAAACATCTGCCTGGTTAACCACTTACTGATACTTAGCTCAAAGACTCAGTGTGCTTATTTGTGTGCTTATCTGCTTATTTAGAGAGCAGAAGAGAACCTAAAGTCAAGATCATCTTTCATTAAACACAGGAGAGAGAACCAGGAGATTTTTTGCTTACTACTTCCCTAGCAGGTTTCTTGTGTGACATTATGGTAAGCACTTTCTGACTTCCTCGTGATTCTGTTTCTCCAAATGTGGCCTGTTGAGATGTGTCCACTGGCACTTATAGAGCTATGGATAAAGGATAGTATAAAATTTCCAAGACTAAGGAAAGTACCTTGGAAAGTGTTTGAGAAGTACTGTGTATAAATAGTATTTTTAGTTTGTTTGTTTGTTTTTTCCTCTCGAGGGGATTTGGAGCTTGAACCAGGTTGTTTTCAAGCCCATTTGAACAGAGATACAGAGATGGAACAGATAAACTGTTCATACCCTTCATGATAAATTCATGGAGCTCATCTGGCAATATTACCTGTAATTGTAGCTTTCAAAAAGGGGCAAGGGCAGATTGCCAGAGAAGTTTTTCCAATCTAATTTACTTTCAGATATTTTAATCCCTCTCATTTGCTAGTAGTAATTTAAAAAAAAAAGGCTAAAACCAACAAGCGTCTCCCTTAGGGGGAAAAAAAAGGCTGTCCCAAGTGAGATATTCCTTAAACAACCTGAGAATAAGTCCATATATTTTCTTGCTTTTTGTTTTTTTGTTGCTCACAATGGTGATATTCTGATGCATTATAAATTTCATAGGGCAGATTGTTACTTTTTTTAGGCTCCCTTTGAACATAGTTCTAGTGTTACCAAGGGAATTGCAGCAGGAATCTACAGCATCTGGAATCTGGACTCATCGTCTTTTACGAGCTAGATAGCCATCGTTACAAGATGTGGCAATCAAAAGTGGTTTCTTCAGAAAACAAAACGTAGTTTCATTTGGTTGTGCCAGTGTATGCTCCTTGCATTTCCAAATCCTCAGAAGCATCAAAACTGCCACCTTTCTGTGGGGGGAAGTGGTGCTGAAACTCCCTTGCCTGCAGAAGGAACTTGTGCAATGTACGAACATGGTGCTTGTTTCTTGTGCCCTTGGTGTTTCAATGCTCTGGTGCTCCACAATGTGTTCCCAAGAAAAGTATTTATGCCTCTGGTTCTTTTTGAAGGACAGAAAGGCCATGTTTGACAAATGAGTGGAGTCAGAACTGACTATGCGAGAGGTTTTTGAGTTGGGAGGTACAGAAAAAATGCCTCTAGAGGTAATTTTAATTTTATTTTATTTTTCTCCTGCATAGAGACAGGATACAGTTTCAGGCTCTTTACTCAATAAGTAGAGGCCTTAAACACTGCTACTAAGATTTACAGTAGGAGCAGAAATGAAGAAGTAAAAGATGCAGAAATTCCAATAGTAGGTAGGAGGAAAAAGAAGACATTTTTTGTAAGTATGAGTTTGAATCCAAGCCACGGCTGTGTTTCTGAACTGAGGCAATTAATGCAGCTAGATTTCTCTTTTTGGTTTTCTTTCTTTGAGTCTCGGTGTTTGAATGTCAATGTGCAGATTCAGTCTGATAATTTAAAACTCGTTTGATGTCAGTGTGCTTAGTTATCTGAGAGAACAGATTTTCTAGCTTTGCTCTGATTTATGCAATGGAGTTTGTCTGCAGTTTTTGGCTTGGTGAACTTGAAGCTGAGCATGATTTAAGCAAAGTATGTTAGTGGATTCCAGTAACTTTCATAATTTTTTTGAGGTATGTCTGCAGTGAGTATAAGGCTGTGACCTTTCTGCCCTTCTCTGTGCTGGTCCTATTCTCTGTAATCTATAAAAATCGAAGTGGACAGCAAGTGGGTTCCCATCTAAGCACTGAAAAATGTTCTGAGAAGTTGGACTGAAGTCACTGCTTCTGATTGCTGGTTTCTTGCACCTTGGCAGGTGGTAGAGCTCCTCAAGCACTATCGTTTTGCTTATCTATTATCTGACATGCTGCCAACTATCTCAGTGGAGCCTTAATGTTATATATATTAGAGATTCAGAAGTCATAAACCAGGCAGAACGAGGACCATAAAGGGAGAAAAGAGAGAAGAAAAACCAGTTCTCCAGGCTGAAAATCCAGAGGGAGCTATACCTGGGTAACTTTTTTCCCTGATCAGTGTGAACTACTGGGACTTTGCAGCCTAGGTCTCTGCTGTATTCCAAATGCTTTTTTTTTTGACGACAGAATGGGAAGAATGGATCTCATAGCAGCACTACCAGCATTGCCACACTTCACATTTTGTCTAGAAAATCTTTCCTGTAACGTGTTCCAAATGCTTTTCCTCATGTGAATTGGGCAACATTTCACACGTTTCATGTCTAGCTGTGCAGAGGAGTAAGAAGGAACACTGCAATCCTGGAATCATTTGATCCTACTGGAAGCGCCTCCCTTTCCTCTGGCCTCCCCAGCTGAAAATTCATGGTGCAGAATTATTCAGAAGTAGCTTCTCTCTTGAGCTGTCTGAAAGCTGGCAGTTATGTGATGAATGATGAACTGCATGAAGTCTTTGATATGAAACAGCTGTAGGTTGTGTAGCGTGTTAAACTCGGGTAGTTCTTTCATTTGCCATTTAAAGGAATTCAGCATCCAAGATACCCTTTAATGGATGCAAGGGGAGACTTGGGAGTAAAGGACTAAGGAACCTTGTGTGTGTGAGAGAGTGCAGTGGTAGTTTAGCCAAGAATGCAGCCAATTTATGCATTTAAAGGGAGACATCTAAAAGGCTAATAAATACGAGTAATTCATCCACTGCTAATAAATGATGTCAGAGCTTTAGAGAAATGTATGTCAGTCTGATGTATGTGCGCTGTTCCACATACAAAATTAAAAACTGTTGGAAAGTCAAGTGTGTACAGCATTAAATATGGAGGACAAAGATGACGAGGGGTGGATGTGAAAGTCAAGTCTCTCTGTCATTAAGTGTGGAATAGCAGTGCTGTTTCCTAGGTGCTTCTGCAGAAAAATGCTGGAAGGCGAGGGAGCAGCCAGGGCATTTACACAGAGCAGGGCTCAGTTTGAATAACAACAATATCTATGTGAGCAGCAGAAAATCTTTATTGTGATCTGCATCATATTTAGAAAATCATTGATGTGACTTGTTGTTGTGAACCTCTAGATCAGTGTGAGGGGTATTGATATTTGGCTCGGAAAATGAAAGGCAGAGAACAAAGACAGCGCTAGTGAGAAGCGAATGAGAGTAGAACAGCAGATAATGAAGAATAATACAGCAGATAGGAGGCTTTAGATCTTTTTAAGGGATAATAGATGAAAAAGATAGTTCACTGCAGATAAATGTAGAATAATGATGACTTTGATGCATCCTCTTCACACTAGACTCTCTGTGTCACAAAACAGGGCTTTAAAAAAGTAAGAGTCAAAAGGCATAGCTCTCTGTGCTGTTAATGAACAACGAGCAGGAGGAAGATGAATCTCTCTATAGAGCAGTACTGCTGGGGGGATCTTTATCCGGGTTGCTTGGGAGAGTGCTAAAACCAAAGGGAAAAGAAGGAAAAACAAAAAAGGTAGCAGGCAGGGGGAAGAATGAGAATGAGAGAGGGTAGAAAGACTGAATCCAAAAGTAAAATTAAATATTTATATAATTTTAAAAAAATGAAGCTGGAATAGACTGCTTGGGTGTGAAGTTCTGGTGCTAAGATAACATAACAAAATGAAGTGAATTAGTCCTGGGGGGAAAAAAAAAATCTTCAGTTTGTTACTAGCAGTTGCACTTGGAAGCAATGATATGTCTTTGCACATATCCAGCAGGCAGGTCTTAACTACAGTTTCTGTATTTTACTGGGGGAATGGTCTCAGACACTAGAGGAAGGAGATGTAATGACCCAGTTCTGATGACCCAGTTCTCAGCTTGTTGCTGGAGGAGGTGCAGGGAAATCTTTGGTTGCGCCTCTCTGAGATGGGATAGGGTCATAAATGGTGTTGGGAAGAACATGCTAAGATTTTTTTTTTTTTTTCTTTTCTTTTTTTTTTTTTTTCCCAAAGGGAAAGTCCTTTGCCTTCTGCTACTGTGTGTGGGTTGCACGTTGCACCACACACAGTATGTTGTTATGGAGGAGAGACTGCTGACTGTTTTCCCCGCCAGAAGACTGGGAGTTTTTGGGAGCTGTGTTTCAGCAGTGGCTCGTCTGTCTGAGAAAAAATCCTACCTTTTTCCGGTGTGTGTGTGTGTGTATGGCTTCCTGCAGTTTTCCCTGCTGTTTCTTGAGGCTTTCTCAGCGTAGTGAAGATGCAAGAAAACTGGTCAGAATCTCTCTCTTGGCTCTGGAAGCCAATATATTTTCTTATGTTCCCAATTTGCATACAGCATTATGTGTTTGACTAAGAGTTTTTCAGGGCTTCTCGATTTCTGGTTCATGGTAGGGAGTCTTTGGGTTGACCTTAATTTCTTTGGAGGAAGAGATGGTTTAACATGGGTTCATCAAAAGCTGCAGTAAATTGTATGGATTAGCACTGAAGAATAGGAATAATATCTTTAGCCATCTTTTCACCCAGAAATAACTTTATGTACAGATAAGCAACAATGTTTACAGGTAAACAGTAATTATTATTTTAAGATTCAGAGTTCCTGGTTCCAGTGAGAATTGTTGCTGTTTTCCATAGCAAACACCGTGGATTCCCAGCTGTCCTTGCAGGCTCCCCCTCTACTTTCCCTTTCCTTTGTATTTCAGTACACCTGTAATACCTCCTTCCATTGCTTGGTGCCAAATGTTTTCCTCCCTGTTTTGTGTGTGAACTGAATTCCCGCATATCCAAACTTTTTTTTGCCCCATGAGCAGTGTGAGCTGATCTCATCTCACTTTGAGATGAAGTTGCTTAGGGTGTGCCCATACTCCAGTCACAGCCTCTTCTGTTGCTACTGTTCTCACATATTTTCCATTTCTAAATTATGTGATATGTCAATGCATTAAACTGCATTGGACAAATGCTGAGGCTGTGGGCCATGGGGCATGATCATGGGGCTGTGGTGCCCAAATATCTCCTAGGTATTTATTTAAAAAAAGACACAAATGACAAGATGGAAATTGAACGTCCTGTTTCAAATCATTGTGTGTTTGACCTGTTGTTCTATAGCACTTAACTCTGGTGCCAGTGAAGCTTTCTGTTTTGTAGCAGATGGAAGTTTGATGCAGGAGCAGAAGGGATTGCATCTTGGTCCTGTGGGAGGCTGATGGCTGTAACATCTCCAGCTCCTACTGAAACAAATAGATTTAACTGGTGAGTGCAAGAACAGGCTGTAAAGATGTGTGATGAAGTCTGAGGCCTTGTGTCATTTGGTTCAAAGTTTACAACTGTGAATCAAAGTTTTGTTATTTTGTCATTTTAGGACTCTCATGAAATACTGATACTATGTTCTTTATTTGTCTCATATTTTTCCCAGTGGTGTGTATTTTATCTATGTTATTTGACGATATTTAAGGTTTGACGTGAAGGGTGAAAGATGACTTGAGTTCAGGATCACATGTACTTTTGTATCGGTGTTTGGAATCTCTTCTGAGTGTGACTCACAGTTTATATCTTGACCAGACAGGTATGTAAAAACTTTATCACTGTATTGTTTGATTGCTGTTTTCTAGAAAGCTGAAACTCTAACTGAAAACAAAGAATTTGGGTAATGCATGTCAAACTGCTAGGCTAGGAATCAAATTTATTTTCCCACATTCCTAATGACTATCCATGACAAGCCTTTATACCATATACCATTTAGTTCAGAAACAGAGCTAGATTTCCATTCTCCATTGACTCTGCAGTTGTTCTGGGGATTTCAAATGTCTTATGTTTGTATTGGCTCAAGTATTTATTTATTAGAATGGTCCTCCAGCTACTCAAGCTTTTAGGCAGCTGTAACCTAGGTTTGCTCTTTGTGAAATGATATTTTTTAAAATGACAGAGCAGATTGGAAAGAAGCTGTGCAGCAAAAAGAATGAGCGAACTCAATTTTCCCTAAATGCCTTCTCAAATGAAAAGTTTCTTTTTTTTTTATTAAATATTTTTTTTAAAAAATCCTCAGACTTTTACCTTAAATAGATAAAGAAGAATTTCTGAAAATTATTTTTGAATATTGCCTGAGAAAAACTTCCATTTACCTACAGAGCTTTCCTAAACTTGAAATGATTCCCTTATGTTTTGGGCAAGATCTCTAGGTTAGATCTGCCATAGCATGACTGGGTACAGCTGTAGACATTCTTATCTTAGCTAGGTATGAAGTCAATTCTCTTATTTTCCAAAATTGCATTTGCTGTGTATCTCTAATTTGGCCAACTTTCTGTGAACATTATCTCCAGGTGATTATCTTTGGAGAAAAAGATTTATTTCCGACAATGAGAAATTCAATGCATTTCAAGTTCGTATGTATAGATGAGATGTTTGTCATGGGATAATGAATGCCTGATATCTCTGAATGCCTGATGAATGGAATTTTATATATATGTATGTACGTATATATATAATATATGTTTAAAATTATTGGTTTTAGTGCAGTAGGTGCAAATCATATGATGATGAAGAGTACTCATGTAATTTGCTAGTTAGTCTGCTAGTTACTCCACATTTGAATTGTTTCAGTATTTCACTGTTACTCTGTGGCTGTGCAAACCACTTAATTGTTATATGCATTAGTCTTCTCAAGTGTAATGCCAATCTTGTTTGTACAGATGTCAAAATGCTCTAGTAAGGTTTATAAGACTCTCTGAGATTTTGATTGTAAAAAGAAAAAAAAAAATGGAAAAGCAGAGTTACCCATTGTGATGACTTACGGTGTACATGGTGACTTTTTGGTGCTATTACATGAATGATACAGACAAGCCTTTTGTTTAATAAGTGCTTACGTAAAATAAATGACCCATACAAAAGAATTATGATAGACATTGTAGTTCAACCAGATAGAGTTTAGTTTATGCATAAATGTAATTAAAAATAATATAATAGCATTATGATAGAGCCCCCTCCATCTTCCTTCTGATATTGAAATCATTTAGTCTGTAAATAATTGCTATTTGTAGGTACTTCTGGTATCAGAGCCTTGGGAACTGAACAAAAGTGTTTTAGTGCATCTGAGCTGTGTGAAAGATTCCTTGACTTCAAAAAGATCTTCCTGTACAGCTGGTGAAGGAATTGCATGTATTTGTCTCAGCCATTCTGCATAGTGACTGAGCAAGAACACCTCCTCAGGAGACTGTCACTGGAAGAAGCAATTACTTATCTCTGTGTAAACAAGAAGTGGGGCCAAAATCTGACTAAAGTAGAAGATGATGTTTATTAGGATAGCAACAGAGAATATTTCCTCCCTTGCAAAGTTCAATCTTAGTGTAATTTGGTAAGAAAGGGTGCTTACTGACCTTAAGGATGGACTAGAAGTCTTTATTAATGACTATCAGATTGCTAAGCATTGATGTTTTTGTCTGTTCACATTCAGCTTGTGTTTCCAAACATTTAAGATTGACTAAACACTGTTGTTTTGCAATTTCTCTCACTTCATAAACATTCATAGTCATTCCAGAAATGTGCTGATATATAGAGAAATTCTACACATTCATCCAAGACAAATTCAGCTAAGATATGAGAGGAGAGGAAAATGAGGGCAGAACAGAACAGATCCTTTCTCTGGTGAAGAAAATATTGCACCTGGGAAACTCAAGTTTTACATTCATAGCAAAATCAAATTCACCTGTCATTTACATAAGCAGAATCCAAGCTGTCAGGAGACTTTCAAAATTATGTTTTTGCACTACCTCAAGACCCATAAGTACCGGTTAGTTACGTGTGCGCACTGGCATTTTCCTGCTTACATTCCTGTTCAGAGCCCACATGGGTTTTGCTGGGACATCTGTAACTGTGTGCATGTCAGTGCCTGCCTCTGTGTGTGTACACCGACTTGTATTGGACAGACCTTAGGCTTCCTATTGCAAAACTTCAGCTTTCAGCATGTTTAAGTTTATTAGAAAGGAGTAAAGAGCTTTTCTCTCCTTCTGCCTTTAAAAAATTAGTACTTGTTTCTGCAGTCTGTTTTACCAGGTCATGCCAAACACACATGACCCTTATGTACCCTTACGCAGAGCCCTTACATCTTGCCTTTCCCCTCTCTTTCTATCATTCTTGGTTAATCTGTAATTTGTGCAGTGTGCCCCGTTTGTAGGTGTCAATGTGCTGTTCAGTGAGATAAACTCATGGCATTAATTCCAGAGTAAGATGCTCCCAGTAAAGGGAGCTTGCCAGTAAGACTCCAACAAAATAGCAAACCATATTAACACTATGGAAAAGTATTAAAATGAAGCATTTTTCAAAGGATCCCATGAGACTGGAAGATCACAGGCTGTAGAATATAATCAAGAGAAGAGTGAATGGCTTCCGTAAAGTCATTAGTAATAAAGCAGTTGGAAGTACTTGTAAAGGCATTGCAGTGACTTTATCCCAGGAAACATGTACTGTGCACTTGGCCCAAATCACATGGTCAAGGCCTTTATCTAAGAATGTTTTGCCTTAATCCAGTCTCGACCGATCCAAAAATAGAGCTGTATAATAAGTATTAACCAGATAGCTGCATCTTATGCCCTATGTGTAAAGACTCATTGCTTTGAAATGCAATAGAAAGTACTGAAGAGTTCAGCAACAAAATAAGGGAAACATAACTGCATACTGGAGAAGGCAGAACTTGGCAGTGATTTTTACTCATATTGTGATGTTGAAAAGCTTGAAAATGCAGTGTTGAAAGGTTTTGGTGATCATCCACTGTAGCTGAATGAATAACAGTAAAATAGAGATTTTTTTTGTTATATTTTTTGTTATATCTCTGAAAGGAGGAAAAGCATTGGTGGTCTCTGCCTTTCTTTCAGGGTAGAGTGTTATTGATGGAAAACTGATGCATTCTTTTTGATAGACATAATAGAAGTGCAACACCTTTATCTTCTAGGTATGTCAATTAAAGTGAAACCAGGAACTCTGACCTTCACCCTGTATTTGAACAGTTACTCTTTTCCTAGTTTGGGGTTTTCACTCTTACGCAGGGGAGTCTCTGTCATCCTATTTCATATTAGATCTTTAAATTGAGGTATTAAAATGTGATATATAGAAAATATGCATTGTGACATCAGTGCTTTAGAGCCACTTTGAAGGTCAGATCACATTCTGACAAGCCCTTTCTGAGTGCTCATTTCTGTGCTTCATTGCACAGTACACAAACTTACCTTTCTGCTATTTTATAATACCATTTTATCATACTATTATTTGCTGAAATTAGTGTGACAGAAAGAGGGCTTTATGCAGTACCGGCAGATTTGAGTTTTATATTGATAAAATGGAGACAGCATCAGAAATGACTCTATGAAAAAATATTCTCTGTCTCCTTTGTGGCAAACACTGCTGGGTGTCCCAGTGTCTTTCTGACCTTTCCACGCACATGCTGTCCATCCAGAAAAATATCTCTATCCATCATCACTCAGAAATCCTTCCATGCTTCAGCATTAGTGTTAGAAAATGAGAACTTTGATTAAACTTCTTTCTTTCACCATAGTCTCCTGAGTTTTTCTTTCCTTCATCTCCTTTACACTGCAGTAGGGCAGAAGTGGGGATTTCCTTTGGAAGCAGTGAATGTAACATTACTTTGAGTGGGGACGGAGGATGCACTCGAGTGCAGTCAAGTAACCTCTGAAGGGCAACTGCGTAGGGTAGCACGTGTAGGTCTTGGCTATAGCTGTTGATTCAGGTATGTTTCTGAAACTGCTTCAGAGAGGTCAGAAATTCAGAAGATTTATATGTGTGCAGTGGAGAGGCAAGCCATTTTCATTCACCTAAGCACAACATACGGGAGGAAGAAGGATCTCTTTTTCCGTTGTAGGAATTCTGGGAATTTGTCAGAATTCTCTTGGCTCCTCTCTTTTGGTTATTATTTCTTCCAATGTTTATGTAAAATGCAAAGTATTTAGCATATGTGTCTTTAGAGACAGTGGCCTATCCTTATCTATCCTTGTAGTGGTCTTCTGTATTTTCTCAGAAACATTTTTTCTCTCGCACTGATGGTGGCAATATGCTCCAATAGGAGAACTGTTTTATAAAGCCTTGGGTGTCATCTGCTGCTGCGACCTTCCAGATGGCTCAAAACCCTGGACACGGGCATGAGGTATTTGCAGAGAAGAAATGGATATACATATTTTGGCTTTTCTGGTAACAAACTAGAGAGATTTATAAGACCAAAACTCTGCTTTTATATCCTGGTAACCCAGATTGTTGCAGGGGTTTTAGGTAAAAATCTTCCTTCCCATACAAGGCTTTTTTGCTTATTATAATTTGGACAGTTTATGTACTTGGAATAAGGCTGTGGTATTCTGTAGTCCCCAGTCTGCAATGATACCAGTCTGAACAGGGGCGGGAGACCTAAATATTAGGCAGTTAGCTGGTTGCACTATGGTATAGCCATGTGTTGATATTGACTCTTTAACTAAAACATGACACAACTAAATGTTTATTTGTGTAAGTGGATGGGACATAGCCTGAAGGATGTGCTTTTGCATGACAGAAGTAGGAGGTACTTCCTATCTTATGAATTGAGGGCTATCAGCTGTGGGCAAATTCCCATTTTATTCATGGATGAATGGAGAATAATTTTTGTAAGAGGATAGCGGTGTATGAATCGCATGCTTTTTTTTTTTTTTTTTTTTTTTCTTTTCTCTTCCTGACAGGGCAATTGCAGATGGCCATGCTTCAGCTGTCTTAGGCTTTTCAATAAATGACATTTAGTATTTGTGATTCTGCTCTGTCTGTAGTGATTTGAAGTGTAATTCTGCAAAATTACTTCATATTCTGGAATTTTAAACTACTAAATTGAAGTCTTTCTGACTTGGAAATAAGATTCCTAGCCCAGAAAATACTGCCAGAGTGATTATTTGTCTCACAGAAAAATGAGTAAGTTCAGGCTTATTTTGTCTTTATTTACGGACAGCAGCTATTACAATATGTGTTCTGGGGAGTTAGTGTTTCAGGATTTTTGGAGACTACTGGTACGTGACAGAACTGGAAAGCTCAGGGACACAAAGGGACCCAAAGTAATGATGCATTTGTGGGAGAGGCAAGCTAAATTACTCCAACCTTTTTAAAATGATGATCTTCCAAAATCAGTAGGTCATTCTGAAAGGTGTTATGTTATGGTAGATTCTTTAGCAAAAGATGATCTGTGAAGCGCCTTGAAAGAGATGCCTCAATGCAAGGTGGTAAAGGAAAGATGCAGAGAAAGACAGTAAGATGATGATGTGTAGATAAATACGGTCATGATTGCTGGTGAAAGAAACTGTTGTAGCAGGAACTGCATAAGGGTGTGGGGTTGGAAGAGCATTTAGGTAGAGCTGCAGATGTTACAGTAAGGACCTTTACCTAGACTGATAAAAGCTATGGGCTGAGCAGATGACAACAGCTTGAGCTTTAAACTACAGCCTTAAAATCTCTGTGGAACAAAGAGGAGTTTGGTTTCTGACAGTATAAAAACGTGAGCAATGCAGTAGGATTTTTTCTATGGACCACCCGTAAACTCTGAAAAACAGGATGCTTTTTCCTTTTTACACTGTACTTTAAACTCTAGAAGTACCATCCAATCTGTCTTTCCTCAGTCTTTCATGTATAAGCCTACTGTAGTGAATGGTCTCTTACCTCAGGCATGGAGAGCTCCTAGTCACCTACTTCTTTACCTCTGACATGGACTATTTGGGGCCCTTTTGCAAAGTTGGATGCTGGATATTTCAGCCACTGGCTTCTTGGTCAGTAGTGTGAGAAGCAACTTCAAAATGTGTAGTAGATTGGGAAAGTGGGTAAAAGAAGCCATAAATTCTGTTTACTTCAGCCCTTGAATTTCATTGGCAGTAAAGCCCTTTTTGCCCTCCAGTGGAATAGGGATTTCAATAATTGTGTGAACCAGTGAAATCTTTTTAAAATTATTTTATTTCCTGCTGTTGTTGTAGCGTTTAGCCTGTTCATGGACATGTGGTGGAAGAAAAGGACGTGTGAGTGTCTGCTTGTACTTGTTGCAAGATGCTTTTTCAGACCAACAGGAACTCCTGTTTTTTAGTTTCTGTTTGCAAAATGTATGGAGTTTGCTACAGTCAGTATGTGCTCTTGCCTGTCAAATATCTGTCTGCATGGAGCTATGCCACTTATCAGCCTCTCTGTGCAAGGATTTCTGCCATTCAAATAAAATTTGAGTCTCTTCAGGAAATCTCTATTTGAAAGGACTGCCACATATCTCAGAGCTCCTAGACCAGCTGGGCATGCTAGGCATGTTGTCAGTCTGTTCCTAACAAGCTGGCCATCTTGTGTCTGTTTTATGTATATCTACTTGAAATATCATAAAGTGTGTCAAAAAGTATTCCCTGATTACTGACTCCTAATTATGAGTATATGAAGCTCTTTCTCTAGCTCCCACATCTGAAGCTTTATTTTAAAGGTGAGTTTTCATATATATGCTCAATTCTAGTAGGTTTAAAACTTCTGGTATGAATGGTTGTTTCTCTTATCTCAGTGATTTATGCATTTAAATGTTTTTTTTTCCTGTCTCCTTCATACCCAGATTAGTAGTGGTGATAATTTGCATGAAAGCGTGCCAAGTACTTGTACAAAACTCACTGCTGACCCTGAGCAAAGATGGCCACATTGAGGTACTTCTCTGTCATCACTGTTACTGTTAACCACATCAGTTAAACGTAAATATGGAGATGCCAAATGTTTTGAAATTGGGGGATGATATGACAATACAATTTTCTCCACCTATACCACAGCATTGGGAACTTGTGTTTTTTTGCTTACTTGTCATGCCAGCTTCTTTGGACACAAACTCTGTCTCTTGCTCTGTTTTGTTCACTGTGGTTGCTGATGGATAGATGAAATGCGAGTTCTTCTCAGTGAACACTGCAGAAAGGTCAGTCATGGTAAGTATGATCTCTCAGGTACAGGGGCTGGATCTTTACTACGGACTTCTCCCAGACAGCAGTAGTGTTGCTGCTTTTAACACACAGGCTGCTGGCTAATGCCTGATACAGGCTTCTTTTGCGTGATGAGTGATGTTGATGAGTAAGGGATGGAAGGAGAAATCAAGGAGTTTGCCACAGCTGACTGGGTGATGCCAAGGCAAACATCAGCAAACATCAGCATCTCTATCCTGTGAACATCAAAACTTCTAAGTATCCTTTATCTGACTAGAAGAAAATACAAATTTGCAGACATCCTCAGGAAGTTAGGAGGATACTCCTGCCTTTTAGAGCAGCACTTTAGAGTTGTAAGAAGGGTCAGGAGCTGCTTGTGATTCTGTCGTTGCTTATGAAATGTAATAATTCAGCCTTACACAGTGTCTGGATGTGGAGCTCTGTATGTGTTTAGCCAAGGCTCTGCTTCTCTTCTCGGGGGCAGTGAAGAGAGCCTGTTCTGCAGCTCTGTTCCTCCTTGTAGGTACGCTGAGTGCAGCGCCTTTGGCAGTGAGGCTGAGCTCTACTTGAGAATCAACAATGTAGTAAAGAGGGATTATGGAGTATTATACATCAGTTTTAGCAGTCACCAAGGACTCACCAAGGAGATGGTGAGGACAACAGCAGCACATTCACTGTCGTAGGGCAGTGTGTGTATGATGGTATTTGGTAGACATCGTCAGAGAGTGGTGTCCACTGGGTTTGCGGAGTTGCATTGACCAATATGGAATGTAGAAAGTGGTTATGATTTTCATGTTTCTTATGTTTGCCTATGTAAAATAGGTATGTACACATCTTAGAAAGCAAATCACTTTAGAACGATTACATAGGAGGGGGTGGCTGGGTGAGGGTAAAGAGAAGAGTAAAGATGGGATTGGAGAATAATGTCTGACTTCTCCCATTCAGGTTTCTCTTCTGTGTATTTGCTACTTGCATTGTACTTATGATTACTTTAACTTGATGGTGAGAAGAATATGAGTACTTCTTTATGGCACTTGAAAATCCCTTGTCTGGCTTAGCAGTGCTTAGTTTTATCTTCTCTAGAAATGCATTCTTTGTATTTAATTTTTCTCTTGTTCCTCTTCAATGTTACCTTGTTTCCTTTGGGGATTGTCTTTCCTTGCCATCCTTTGTCTGCTGAGACTACAGTTCTTAAGATACCTCTGCAGTTATTTGGAATATTCCCTGCAATTTGAAATTGAATATTTCTCTTTACTACTTTTCTTTCTTTTCCCCCAAGCAGTCAATCCCACTTGTGAGATTAGTTGTAGTTTTAGAAGCCATTTGCTTATTGCTTTTATATCCTTGCTTAACTGTATTGGCCTCTTCTGCCCTTCAGCTTAACCAGAATGAATTTCAATTATGGCTTCCCTCTCATAAATATTTCTTCTCTTTCTGTAGTGGGCTTTTCTACACATCACTAAAGTGGAATCATAATTCTAGTTGTATCCCTTTACCTCAAAGTCAGGCTTCCAAATGTCAAAATCCTTTGTGTTCTTCCTTCAGTTCTTAGTTTCTTTGAGCACTCAATATTAGATAATATCCCTCTATTGGCTCAATACGATCTTTCCCCAACATTGTCCTTATTCTGCTGTTTGACTAACAAAGTAAATGGCAGAATTTGTTGGCTGCTCTCACACTGCAGGCAATCCACTATGATTTAGACAATCCAGTGAGTATTCATAAAAACACACATGCTGTTTATCTGTTTTGTCCATTTCAGCACATGCCAGTAGATGCCACTTTCACATCCAGAGAATCATTTGAACTTGAAATATTTGTATTTGACTGCATTTTGAATTTCCGTCTCTCGTGCACAAGTGCACATTTGGCTTCTTTCTGTTGTACATTAGGAAAGGGTGAAAGCATTCAGAATATTGAATTTTGAGGGATCAAAGCGTGTTGCATTGGCTTTTACCGCGCAAGAATCTACCCTCAATATGCAGTGGTGCTTTAATTTAATGTATTTGGGAAAGCAATTTGATTTATTCCCTTTAAAATCTGTAATGAAAATTTTAATACTACTTAGACCATTTCCTTTACCGTTTACATCATGATGCATTCATCTCTCCAGTTCTTTAAAAGCTTTATATCCATGGAAAAGCATTCTCACTCAGGTGAATTTTAATTAATATGGGAATTAGACTTTATCTGACACTTGCTTTAAATGATTTTCCTAAGGAGCAGAAATAATATCTGGTATTAATTTCAGTAATTTCACTAAGATTACGTAGAGTTGTGGATAAATCATTACATTCATTTCACTTTCTTGATCTATAATTTTGCTGTTTCCTCTCTCTAGAAACCCCTACCAGGGCCATAGGAACCATTATAGAGAGTCTGTTGTTTCTTTTTCTTAAAAAGAAAAAAGGCCCCCTGGGGCAGGTGAGCATCTTGTTTGTCTTCTGCCAGTAGATCAACCAAGGAGAAATGGCCCTGGCCCTGATCTGAGGTCACTGCTGGGATCCTTTTCTCACCCTCTCTGGGCCTGAGTTGTCCCACAGAAAACTTGGGAGAGGCCAAGCACAGTGTGTTGCACTGTGAATGAATCGGGATTCGTGCAGTTGATGGAAAACATAGTACTGCCCAGGGATGCGTAGCAGTAGTTACATACAGCCTCCCCACAGCCTGGGAGGCTCAGCATGGCTGCTGGTTTTCTCTCTGGGGTAATGTTACTTCATGCTGCTCCTGACCCTGTACTTTTATCTTCCAGGTGTAGGTCAATGCACCTGTAGCCAGGCCTGGGCCGTCTGACTTAGCAGGACTGCTCGGGCTCGCTGGATTTGAGCGTGGAGCAGCAGGGCTCACCTGCTTTGGCTGTAGCTTGTGTTGAGTTCTGCCCCCTCTTAGCGGATAACACCTGAGATAAAACAAATTTTGCCTATGAAAACTTTATCAATCAACAATTTGTTGTACCTTAGCCATATGAAAAAGCCAGAAGTCCTGTGGGGAAAAACTTTGTTTACTGAGAAGCTGCTCCTGAAATCATTGGTGGCCCTCAGACCTGCTTATTTTGGGGCCCCTTAGGGACCATGACTCAGCCTCATATAGGATGCCTGTCCACACCCTGGGCCCAGGAGCTTCATTTGGTCTCAGACTTGGGCATCCAGCACTTTCCCGAGCAGTGTTGTAGGTGTTCCTGCTCCTAGGGCTGCTCCTGGATTCTTGTTTGGATTTTTTGTCATGTACCTGACTTGATACCTTGTTTTTGCCTGATGACACGAGGCTGTCGACAGGACTTTCTTCTTGCCCCGCTGCTGGTGCTGGGGCTGAACCTTGTCTGAGCTTATTGACTGGCCTTATTGCAGTGGCCACTTTCAAATTCCAAATCACCTTTCCTTTAGGGAGGCGCCTTGCTCTCGCTGCTCCTGGGCACAAAAACAAGCTCATAACAACTGAACTTTCATGCTTTGTCCTGCAGTTTTTTTAAGGTACTTCTTAAGAAGCAGCACAAATGCATCTATTTCTGAGGCAAGGAGGAAATGACCAGATAGTCATCATGCAAATAGAGTGCAGATTCTGACAAAGAACTTAAGAGCAAATACATATTCTCATTTACCGAGTGACAGAAAATCCTAGAGGCCAACCCCATAAGACTGAACATTATTTCATATGATGCCTCTGGGAAGGCTAGCTCTTTTTGCCTCCTGATTTCTCTCTTGCCCTCCAGAATTTCTTCCTCTCCAGCACAGGAGAATTGGGATACTGCTGGACTCTGTCACTGCCAAGTTTCATATATGCTGAAATGTGCTTCCAGAGGGTTTTAGAGAGAGAAGAGAGTTTTGAGATTTTTGACCCAAGAGCCAAAGCCAATTTACAGTGTTTTAGGACCTGAATTCCTTGTTGCTGTAAACAACAAAGCAGAGTTGTGTTGATTTAGCAGTATATTTGGTCATGTTGCTTCCAAAAATCACCAGTTTGATCCAAGTGAAACTTTTAGTCTGTTGAAACTGAGGCTATAGCAAACTGGGCCATAGCTGATCACTATTCCTTTGAAACACAGGAACCACTATAAATTTCAGTTCTAATAATGACTTTAATAAAACATCTGTATCTAGTGCCTCTGTAATGTTACTATGATGTATGAAATTAGAATAGATGACTGAAGACAGAGATATTCAGTATTTGATGGGATTCATTTGGGATTTTTCCATAATTGAGCTGTATATATTTGACCTAGATACTGAAAAAGGTTTTGCTGACCCTGTAAGATATGAAAGACCCATAAATTGTCTTTGTGCTAGATGTCCTATCTTTGTAAGAAGCAGGCATTGCTTTGAAAGAAGTAAGCCTGAGGAAAGGGTCTGTTAGTACTTGCTGCATTGGATAGTGACTGCCCTCGGTATGTAAGGTTTCAGTTTATTTTGTTAGCGAAGACAAAAACTTCCACAAGACTCTTAGGGTAAGATTGTAACCTTGTGATCTGTGAGGATCTATGAGATGACACTGTTTTGATCCTCAGATTTTGGAACGGAATGGCTGTCAGGTTGTGCTGGAGCAGCAAGATTTGAGTTGGTTTTGCTGTTCTTTTAAAGCCATCAGAGAACAGACACTAAAAAAGAGCCCTCATGAAGGAGAACAGTTTGTACTAAAAGAAGCAGATACCTTTACTGACACACATTTAAACCTAGATCCCTTATCTCCTTTCCTTTTTATCTCCTACAGTATCCTAGTGCCTATTCTGCAGTAAATGTAATTGGAAAACAAAGTATATAACACAGTTTTTTTTTAAGTAAGGAATCTTCCTAAGAGACTAGACCATTCAGGACTCTCAAAAAGGATACCAGTTTGTCCACTGCAGCACTAGAAGATACTTTAGGTGGTCCTTGTTGTGGGGATGCTGAAGAGCCATGAGGAGTGTTGCTCTGAAATCTTCCTTGCTGTAGCCA
The DNA here is from genome assembly GCA_003342815.1 of Eudromia elegans. Lineage (NCBI taxonomy): Eukaryota > Metazoa > Chordata > Aves > Tinamiformes > Tinamidae > Eudromia > Eudromia elegans. The sequence goes on along the minus strand of PTEX01000241.1, from coordinate 137,697 downwards.
AAGTGGAAAAGTGCAGTAGTTGCTCAAAGAAGAAGGGATTGCTTCTCATCTCTGAGTACTGAAGCACATTGCAGACCTGCTTATTGAGGCATTTGTGTTAGCACAGTGGTAAGAGTCAGAGGAAGCTTGTTTATGAAGGTTTCAAAAAGTTGCGAGCATATGAAATCAGGGAAAACTGTTAGACTTTCATGAATCACAGAATATGATTATTTAGGTCATTTGCTAGAAAAGAGGTTTAGATCTTATATCGCCTAGTAAGTTAAAAGGTCTCTATACCTGAGACAGCTGTAAGATCCTGAAGAGACAGAAGGGATTTGAGTAATCCTGTGGTGAAAGGCTAGGGACATTTCTTTAATTAAGCGTAAAATCTTTTGTAAATTTTGAGTCATGTTTTATAAGGGGAACTTAAAAGGATATTGTTAAATTAGCTACTTCCTTTTTATGAATACTTTCTCTAAATTCAATTTTGTTTCTCTTTTATAGCGTTTATGGATTATTAATGTAAAAGAAAAGTTGCGACTTTCTAAATTGCACGATAGATGCCAGCAGGATCTTAAATTAACTGTAAAATCTGGTGGAAAATTGGAAGGCTTAAAATCTGAGGGAGGCTCAGAATTACCTGGCAGAGCTTAGGCAATTCTAATCATCCCCATCACTGTTGTACTTCTAACCTTCTGAGTGGTACAGGGAATATTTCAACCTGAATCCCCCTGGAAAGTGTGATTCACTTAGCTCTGAGCTTTCAACATCTTTTTTACTGCCTAATTGGAAGAGATGGGGATACAAAAACACAGCATGTGGATACCAAAAAATGGGGCATTCATTCAACAGTAAACCCCAACATCAATGAAAATCCATCTTTCAAACATTACAGTGCCTAAATCACAGCCTCCCCTGTAGTGGGGGAATGAAGAGGGAGTTCTGATCATTTTGGCAAAGCTTTCAAGCCTGGGACTGGGAGGTGCACTCTCTAAAGGTGTACATAAACAGAAGTGACTGCATCTTTTAACAGCTGGAGCCAGTTGCTCGCAGCAATTGATTACTGGGATGTGCACAACTTGTTTGAGAGGTGCTTCATTCCCTGTAGTAAGCAAAAGTATTTTTTTACTAGTTGTTGCTGCTGACTTACTTCATCAATGTGAAATGGCAAGGTAGGATAAGACTTTTACTACTTCTGGTCAGGATGTTCTTGGAATTTAGGGTTGCTAAGATGGCCTCAGTCTGAACCTTCAAACTGTTATATGTTGCTTTTACTGTACTTGCTCTGAATCAATGGTGAAAGTGAAATTCAACATGCAGTAAGTTATCTGAGAGCTTCCTTCAAAGCTGAGTTGTTACGATAAATCTCTGAGAAGAGATGCTGCTACCACAGGTTCCATAGGGCCACTTGTTATGAGAAACGCCAGAAGAGAATGTAGCCAAAGACATATTTTTGTTATTGTTGCTGGTGTATTATGAAAGAATATGGACAAAACAGTCAACACTGGTTGAAAATGATGACCACCGTTATCTTCAAGGAACTGTCTGAAACTGAGCAACAGAGCCAAAGCAGGGACTTCTGAGCCAAAATGAGACTATATATGTAAGTGAATTACTAGAGGTCATTGAATGGGCACGAGAAGACGACCGTCAGGGGTCTCAAAAAGACCACTCGAGACCACCACAAGGACAGAGGGTGCACACATGTGGGGATGGGGATATTGTAATTAGTTCCAAGAAAGAGAATGAATATGCATGATTATTCCGAGATTTTAATGCATATGTAGATAATAGAGAAATAAAAGTTTTAGTAAACACGCCTTAGGCCATGCATGATAGGTGGAGCTATCCCCTGTGCATCCAGTGCTGCAATAAAGTGAATGCCTACTTAAAACTACATGGGTGTTAAGAGATTTATTTCCAGTTTTTGGTTGACACACTGACTGGGAAGTTTTTCCTAGCATGGACTGTAACGTTTCTGAGGACTTTCTGCAGGAGACCTACAGTGAAATGCACTTAAAGAGTGGAGAAAATGGAGGAGAACCAAGGAAAGAGGAGGCTGAGATACACAAGAATTCAGTGGAAGCTGTAGTCACTGATCAAAAATTCTTTGAAAGTTGTTTTAGTGCTTTAATTAGGTCTACTTCTTTCAAAATAAATGCAGTATTGCCTGGATGTACTACTTTAGATGATGCTGGCAATGGCATCCACTATGTCAGACTCATAATAGGTAATAAAGTTTTAGTTTGTTTCCTCTATAGATCTATTAGCTAGGGAGCTGACGGCAAATCCAAGTCTCCCAGTTTTTGAAGTTTGCTATTGTATAGAGTAGATATGACTGGAACAAAGCAGTAAGTATTTTTTATTTTAATTTTTCTGTCATCCCTAGTAAAAGACCACTGGCTTTGTATTGACATGGCAGTGCAAAGTCTCAGCCCTGAGCTGGGCTGGCCTCGGCTTGCTTTAGCTTGTGTTAGCTGTGATAGCCTAGCACTTAGATGACTGCTGCAGCCTTTGGCTTTGCTTTAGCTTTTGTTTATAGCAATAACAAGCAATTATTTTACATGGCTTGAGCTGTCTGTAAACAAAAGGTGGTGCTGCAGAGTGAAAAGGCAAAATGATGCTGGAGGTCCCAGACTGTAAATACAATTACAATGGGCACTTAACAGTGGCTACAGGAAGACAACCTTGCCAACTGAGTAAAGACAGTTTTAGCTAGAAGCAAAAATGTGAATAACTAGAAATAAAAGGAAAGAAAGATTATCTAAGGAGTTTCAGAAAACATAAATTTGGGACCCTAGGGCTGAGGAGGAAGGCATGCGATCAGGAACGCTCAGTTCCTCCCAGCAAAGACTTCAGGATGCTGATGATTAGTTGTAAACCATATTCTTGCTGCTCTTGAGGAAAATAGAGGTTGTCAAACAGGAACACTGGAGCGATGGGGTACAATGCCAGAGAAAGGGTTAGATAGTAATAGATGTTACAAAAGGGTTGTTTTGTATATGTAGCAATTTTAAGTACATGACACTTTTCTAAATTACTGTAGAGTGAGAATGTCAGTGTTAGCAATTTTTCTAATAATAGCTGATGAATTTTGATTAGGGGGTTAAGATATTGATTAGACTAACAAAAAAATCTTGGCTCCATACATGCAAGGCGTATTCCTTTTTGGCCCGTAACAGGAACAAACAGATCAGTTTCCCATGGGCTCCCTTTGCTTGTTATTACTTAAATTTGCCAGAATCTTTGTAGATCACAGTTTCTTTGTGTGTGTTTTCTCAGTCCTGGTTTTCAACATGCTTGATGAGTACAGTATCCATTTAAGTGCCTGAACCATATGAATTACAGGGGGTCATATATAATCAACATTATTGTTCATCCCAGCATAAAAATTATTCCATAATTAAGATTCATCTCAACTATAGAGCTCTGAGTTTCTAGTGTATGAAAATAGACGTGAAAATTTGTGAAAAAAATGTAAAGGATCTGAGTGACACAGGCTAGGGAATTGGTCTTGTCCTCTTGCCTGTCATTTTGTCTTCCTCAGAAGCTGAGTGATCTGACATGCCCTCTGATGCAGATTTCAAGTTGCTGCTTTTTACTTTATTCTCATGTTATGTTGCAGTAAAGGGGAAAAGTAGACCAAAATCATAATTTTATTCCTGTTGTTTGGACTCAGTGGATAGAATTAAATTTGTTGCCTTTCACATTGATGTTATAGATCTTCCTAATCTCTTGGACTTTGAATCAAATTCCTAATTGAATCACAGGAGTGTTTAGTGAGTTTGCAGGACAGTGCCTCAGAGGAGCCATAAAAGACCAACATTAGGCCCATGGCTTCTCCAAAGGCTTTTACAGATGCTCTGAATCTGGAAATAATAAATTTCCCTTACCCCTCTGAGGTTTGCTGCTGTGTCAGAGCTACCTCCTCCAATGAGGAGCAATGGACTGGAACTGAAAAACATCCGTACTTTTAGCTACCATGGATCAAAATCTCTTGTGTTAGCCCAGATTTTGTTACGTGTCCTCAATTCAGGCTAAGATGCTGTCTGCTGCATGGGGGCTGCTTGCGTGCGGGAGCCTGTTGGATATGAGAGGATTAACTGAGAGCAGCATCTTAAATTGTCACAGGAAGATTCCCCAGGTGCTCATCTGCTGGGCACCAAACTTGTGCTGGGGACAGAAACTCCTGAAAAGCTTCTCTGCTGACTAAGACTGCAAAATTGGTTTTATTCCAGACTTTCCTCAGCAGAAGACTCCCTGCATTGCAGTTTCACAGGGTGCTGCTATGACGTGCTGTTTGTTTAGGGAGTGAAAAGAGATAATGTTACTTTCCAAGCAGTGTGACAGCATTTCTTTTCATTCTAGCCTGTACCATGTAGTCTCTGCAATGAGTAAGCATAGTGATAAATACTTGATGTTGTACATCGTTTTGCAGTTCAGCATCATACCACTAAAGGAGGTGTTCAACCTAGGTATGAAGTGATGCCTTCTGAGTGCTGATGGTACCGCTCTGAGGACTAAGAGTGTTAATTCTGGCTGCACTGCTACTCAGAAATTATAGCAGAACAACATTTGACTTCTTAAGTCTTGTGATTTGCTGGCGTTATTTCACAGCTTCTAATATCTGATTTATCTGTGAAAACATTGTAGAAAAGACCTCTTTCCTTGAGACAGGTCTGGCCCTTGTGGTATGTAGCTTTCCTTCCTGGCAAGGATAGGATCACAAAATGATGCAGAAGCAACAGGGGAATGGAGCGACATCTTCAGTGACTAGCCTTTCCTTTTAATTAAAGAACTGTAGGTTGAGTGGACTTATATTAGCTGCTTGGGACTTCACCAAGGGAATTGGTACATTCCTTTTCTCATTAACTTGTGGTTGCATAAATCAGGCAGGTAGCAAAATGCTTATAGAACTTGGTGATCTTTCTTTCCCTTCCTTCCTTCCTTGCACAGAAGATGAGATGCAATGTGTCTGTCATATTAAAACATGCCTCCTGGTAACAGCCAGTATGCTGTAAGCTATTTTAATGTACTTGCATATTGCCGTGGAGGATTGCAAATACGTCTTTCAAGTGTCTGTGGAGCTTCTTTATGCATTACTGTCAGCACTGTAGGGAAATGGGCTTGAAAAATTACTCCAAACAATCATAAGCTAAGAGAGGAGATACAGTAGGAAAGACACACAAAATATTAGAATTGCATTCATCTCTTATATTACTGTAAGTTACTATGGCTTTATTGCATAGGGTAACATTTAATCTGTGGGGAAAAATACAGAACTAGTTTTTAAAAAAGGCCTTTTTTTCTGTCCTACCATGTGCATGTCTGTAAAACGCTGGGTCCTAGGCTGCGTGAAAACTCCTATGCTCTTTAGGCAGGTCTGCAAGTTGTTCTTAAACTGAATGGTCTGAACTTTTTCTGAGGAATCTTTTTTCAGGACACCTGGTGCATCATGGTAGTAACTCTTTCAGTCTCCTTAGTCAATGAACTCATTATTCAATGAATAAGATTTCTCCTGAGCTATTACATGCACTAGCCCATACAATCGTGTCAGCCTGATTAACCTGTCTGAGGTCTACCTGAACTACGTGCATCTGTGGGTCCTGTGCCCCAACCAATTCTAGAAAAACAAAACAAAAAAATACATAAATATTCATTTGATAATTTTGCTTATTCACATTCTTTTCTTTTTTTTCCTCCAACAAAACTTTGTCAAAATGTATCAGGTGATTTTTTTTTTTCCATTTACATGCCTGACTTTTTGAAAAATGAAAAAAAAATCCATTGCAAGTGTAGTTGTCAGGAAAATATCTTTGGAATGCGAGATGAAATTCTTTGCAGTCCACCTCTGAAGGTTCATTGAAGTCAAGAGAGCTACAGGTGCTGTGAAAATACGTAAGTACATTACTGTTTTGCTGGATTTATGTTAGGGAGAGATGTTTAAAACTTGAGGAAAATGGAAAGGAATAATGAAAGCAAGAGAATAAGTAGGATGGGATTATGAAGAAGATCAGAGAAGCCAGAACTGAAATTCCTTGTTAAAGGATAGGAAAGCCTTGTTAAAGGATAGGAAAGCAATGAAGTGGATGAGGTCACTTTGTTAAAATTAGGAAAAAAAATTTTACACAGCTTCCTGTACATCAATTAGCAGTAATGAAAATAATTGTTCCCTCCAGCTTGAAACTGTGGCTAATTACAATTAAGCGTTCGTTACAAGCTAATGTAATTAGGCCTTCATTATGTTTTATAAATACACAGTTTAAATTATGCAGGGAGGGAGGGAGTGTTGTCGTTTGTAGCACTTTCCTCCTTTGTTTATCTCCTTTTTCCATCAACTTCACAGATGTTTCTTAGTCCTCTTTCTTAGATGATCCCACTGTGTGTGCTAGAGCTGCTTATCAAGGCAGTTTCTTGCCAAGCCCAAGATAGGTTTCTGCTGCCTGTCCCTTTTGTCAGGCAGCATCAGTAAGATCCAGCTTCACAGAGAATCTCAGGAACCTGAAACTTACCTGATTTGTGCTTTTATGGCTCTGGTCCCAAATGCGTAGTTTAAATAAACAGCTTTGGTAACATATATTTCATTAGTGTGAGAAGAAGGTGTTAAAGGGAGGGAGGAGGGGGAAACAAAACAAAACAAAAATGTCTGTCTTAAAACTGCAGTTTCCTTATGACAGAAGAATATCCAGCACTTCAACTGATGTAGGTTACTGTATCTGCAGTGGATTTGTGCTGATTTTTGTTTTCCATTGAGATTTGGGGCATAGCAGCACAGTATATTTCATTACTTTTGTATAGAACTTGCAATATTCTTCCATTTGAGGATGAATCACCCCACTCATTCATCCATCATTCCTTCTCTTCCCTATCCTAATTTAGACATCTGTTGCCCAGAGAAGAGTTTTGTTTAGCTTTGTCCCTTGTCTCTACCTTGATTTTCATTGGATTATGTAACTTAAAACTGAGAATTGACACTAGAAAGCATTCACTAAAGTTCAACTGTTCTGGCGGTTTTTTCAGAGTTAGGGGTGATAAATGGTGTGTCGTGTTACAGTCAGGAATACCTGCTCTTTTCTCACCAATTCACAGGTGACTCTGGGGTGTCACCTGTGTTGCTACATGATCTGACTGGTCAGTAAGCCTGGAAGAGCTGGAGAAGACAGGTTTGGAGGCAGTAATGGTCAAGCAGAGACTATGGTGATGCCTTCTTAGAGAGAAGGAATGGAGAATAGGGAGTTAATTGAGAATAAAGGTAGTTTCTAAAGGCTCCCTTACTCTGCCTCCCGTACTGATGTGTTCAGTGGTGTTGCTGGGGACTCTGGAGCCACACCTGTGTTTGGAGGTGAATTGCCTCCTGCCAAAGTGAAGTGTTCGTGGCTGGTCTCTGGTATGGGATCGCAGGTCAGCCTCATCAAATGGCACTTTGCCCCTGTGTGAGGCCTTTCAGTCACAGTCTTTCCCATATTGCTCTAGGGAACAAGGGGCCTTGTTGCCAGAAAAGGAAATTGAAATTCATATCTTGAAATGAATCACAGAATCAGAGTTGTGCAGGTTGGAAGGGACTTGAGGAGGTGTCTAGTCCAACCTGCCCTTCAAAGAAAGGTCAGTGTTTGGGTTGAATCAGGTTTCTGAGTGATGTATCCACTTTGGCCTTAAAAACCTCCAAGGATGGAAACTGCACAACTCTGCCACTGCCTGAATGTCCCCAGAGAAAAATAAAATAATAATGGTTGTTCTTCCTTAAATCCAGTGGGAAGCTCTTGGTTTTTCCATGCTGGACAGCTCCAGCTCCCAGCATAATTGGTGACCCTTTGCTGAACTGGTTGCGATTTTTTTGATGTCTGACTTTTATTAGGAGCCTAAAATTGGGTGCCATATTCTAGAGGTGGGTCTAGCAAGTACTGAAAATCACTTCCCTTAGGAAAAAGGAAATGAAACAAAAGGACTCTTCTACTTTTCAGTTCATGCAGGAAGCCTCTTTATTGGTCAGGTAATATTTTGTTATCTTGACTAACCAAGGCTTTTGCTGCCAGCCTCCTGTAGGCTTGGGGGAGTTCCTGTGAGTCTAGGCAAGCCAAGTGGCCAAAAGACATCACCAAGTTTTCTGCCTGCAAAAGATATGACAGACCTCTTGGCTTGTTCTGCCCTGAGCCTGTGAGGTGTGTGGCGGGTTTCATACAGGCATGTGTAAAATGTCATGCAAAATTTGTATCTGTGTAGCTGTTGGAATGGCTCTCAGCCATACAGCCAAAGAAGATGGGTTTCAGAGCAGGACTGTTCCCCAGTTGGACACCCTTGTGAGGCCCTGCGTGGCCTGAGCCCATGGTTCGGCTTAGCTCTGTGCCCCTGGGGCTGTGCTTGAAGGCAGCAACCCCAAGATGCAGTAATTCCGCGAGCATTTAAACCATCGCAGCGATGTTTCCTTCGGCAGTCTAACCTCTAGTGTTTCAGCACGACAAGCTCCAGAGAAGAGCAATAGTGGTAAACTCTGTGCAAGGAGGCCCCAAACGCGTCTGCACTGACTGACAGCTAAGCCTGCCAGATAGCTCATTCCCTAAGAGTCGAAAAGGAAGTGTTGCTATGGTATCGTGAGGTGTATTTATAGTGCTGTGGCCACATAAGGATTCCATGGTATTTTTAATCTTTATTTTAATTACTGAGTTCAATTTTTTTGAGATTGCAGGGGCCTCTTTCATTTTTTGATTATGCAGTGTTCTGCGGAGTTGAAATATTAATTGAAACAAGAGCTGTCTTGCTCTTTCCTGAGAAGAAATCAAATAATCTCTGAAGCCCCAGCTATAAGCAAGATTTGATTAAAAGTCTCCTGGAGGTCACTGGAACAACCAGTGCTGAAACACACTCTTATTTTATACATTAGAAGCAAAAGTTTAGTGTTAGAAGCAAGACAGAGATATCTATTATTCATGATGGGTGTGTGCGTCCGTGTGCATGCAAAAATCCAAAACACAGACAGATTTTTATTGCTTTAGGTCAGACACTACAGCACACCATGGTTCTGCTGTCAATAATTCTGAATTTCTGTTGAGTTGGCATCCATCTATGTCTATTCCCAGGCAACATGTAGAATAGTGGAAGAGGTATTTGATCATTTTGCTGATGCAAGCACATTTCTAAAGTACATGTATATAGAGTAAAACAAGAAGTGCCTTATTTCTTACCCTGGTTCTTCAGGGAAAGTTGATTGTGCTCTCATCTGCTCACTTTCATGTACATTTCATAAAAGACTGTGATTTATTTATTTATTTATTTATTTTTGATGTGAAAATATAAAATCTTGGTAGTGGACAGAAACCATGCTTCTGGAATTAGGAATGACAGTGTGTTCAGAAATTATTTAAAAAGCTGCAAAACCATTTTTTGCACAGCAGGGGCAGTCTTAACTGTTTTTAAATTTTTGCTGTAGAGACTCCTATTTTTTTCCATTACTGAAATTGAATGGTTAAAGGAGTCAGGACCAAAACCTGTTCAAGAAGCTGTTACCTAAGTCCTGATTTTGGGGCCACATGGCCGTGCTGGTGGGTGCTCAGAGAGGTAGACAAGGACCAGGATCACTAATTCTCCTACATTTTTATCTGTGTATCAGTTGTCAGTTCAGCTGAGTTGAGGCTTCCGTTTTGGTGACTGCAGTTTCCTAGTTTCCAAGCTGCAGATCTATTTGAGAGTCACTTTTGCACATGGGGCCGCCGTTTGTGAATGAGCTGCCCGTGCTACTTGTGATACACTGCTTAATTTGGGCAGGTGCTGGCTTTGTCCACAGGTAAAAGGAAACAAGAGCTATTGATATTAACCAAATAGTGGTGCTAATTGGAAGTTTCTGAAGAAGGCATCTTTCCATTGGCAGTTAGTATTCCCATCTTAAGGGCAAGTGTAGGGTCCTGCACCTGGGGAGGAATAACCCCAGACATGCCTACAGGCTGGGGACCGACCTCCTGGAGAGCAGCCCCGCAGAGAGGGACCTGGGCGTCATGGTGGACGACAAGTTGACCATGAGGCAGCAGTGTGCCCTCGTGGCCAAGAAGGCCAATGGGATCCTGGGGTGCATTAAGCAGAGCGTCTCCAGCAGGTCGAGGGAGGTGATTCTGCCTCTCTACTCAGCCCTGGTGAGACCGCACCTCGAGTCCTGTGTGCAGTTCTGGGCTCCCCAGTGCAGGAGGGATGTGGAGCTGCTGGAGAGAGTCCAGCGCAGGGCCATGAATATCATTAGGGGCCTGGAACATCTGCCCTATGAGCAAAGGCTGAGAGAGCTGGGCCTCTTCAGCCTGGAGAAGAGAAGACTGAGAGGGGATCTGATTAATGTATATAAATATCTCAAGAAAGGGAGTGAGGAGGAGGGGGCTGGCCTCTTCTCAGTGGTGGCCAGTGATAGAACTAGGGGAAACGGCCACAAATTGAGGCACCAAAAGTTCCACAGGAACTTGAGGAAGAATTTCTTAACAGCGAGGGTGAGAGAGCCCTGGAACAGGCTGCCCAGAGAGGTGGTGGAGTCTCCTTCTCTGGAGACCTTCAAAACCCGCCTGGACATCACCCTGTGCCACATGCTCTAGGGGACCCTGCGTGTGCAGGGGGGTTGGACTAGATGACCTCTACAGGTCCCTTCCAACATTAAGCATTCTATGATCTTCCCATCTCAACAGTTCAAATAGCCTGAATTTGTTGACCTTCAGACAATGCTGACTTTTTTCTCTTAAGGAGAGCTGCTGAGAAAGTGAATCCTGCCTGAAGGACTGTGCTGAGAACCCTGGGAGTATGTCTTAAAATACCTGGCTTACTTTGCTGCACAAAAATGTAGTGCCCAATATGTTTTCTGAGATGTTCTTTATTTTTTTATTTCCCTTTCACTATGCATCAAAATGTGAGTTCATTTAAGAAACATAAATGAACATTTTTTTTTGCATGTAAAAGTAAAATCCAAGAAGGGCTAGGATTCAGTGATGAGCACAGCTCTGGGAATGCAGAACCAAATCTGGTGGTTTGCCTGGAACATCTTATTCAATCACAACTAGCCTGTGACTTTGGCACAGGTTTTGTATCATACTTTAGAAAAATGTGCACACCAGGTGTTTTGCAGTGTGTTTCTCATTATGCCATGAAATCGGTTGTTTTTTCGTGTCTGATTTCTCAGGAAATTAATACATTTGCAGCCATCTATTTATGCTGTAATATGTATCCTTGTAAGAGGAAAAATTATGCATGCCCCTTTTACCCTTCTAATATAACTGCACATCTGTATTGTTAAAACTGAATACAGCAGCCTTTTGCAGATTTTTTTTCCAAGGCAACAGGCATGGAATAGATGACCAGAAATAGCTCCTCTCTTCGCATTAGAAACTTAATTAAACCATTCCGAAAATGATCACGTAGAAGGTTCTTTGCTTCATCACACCTCTTGTGCTAATGTTTTTATTGCATTCTTTATGATTCTAAGACAAGGTTAGATACGTATCAAATATGAAGGAGAGGGAAGGAGTGCATTGCTCAGAGAATTGTTAGTGTGATTAAGGAATAGCCATCATCTTTACTGGTCATTTAAATATGAGTCAGGCTAGTACTGATAGCAGTGAAGTTTATGGTTTCAGGAAAATGTAATGAATTAGCAGCTTTTAGATAAAATGAAGTCATGAAGCTAGTGCTAATCTCAGCAGAGGCTACACTTGTGGGATTAGAAACACTTACCCCTTTTATTTGCGTGTGTGTATATGTGTGTGTGTGTATATATATATATATATATATATGTATTTTTAAGAACGGAATTGCTGCATGTTGCCCATGCAGAATGAAGCAATTTGCTAATGTTCTAAATGGAAACACTAGTTTTCACTGTCATAGGTTTATATAAACAATCCTGCTCCCCCTCTTTTTTTTTTTCCCCTATTAAAGATTAAAGTGTTGAAGACTAAGGTGAGATAAGATCCACAGTTCTTACTATGAAGATCTGAATTTTGCTACACATCCAAAAGCAACATTTTTCATATAAACTCTTAACAATTAGCTGGCAAAGGTATCATTAACACGCCTTGGCTGCTTTGTACTACTCTATGACATATTTACACTTGCACTCAATGTAAACTTATAGAGAGAAGTCACATTAAAAATGTTGATGACTTGTAGACTCCTTTAGCCCGCTGTAGACAGAGAGACCCTTGCACATAGTCAGTGTAGACTTTTTTCCTGTTTACTTAGGATCCTTGAGCCCTAGAAAAATACCAGTGATAGAGCAGGGATCTTGAGGAATGCTAGAAATCAAAAGTTACCAGAAAAATTGAATTCTATCTTTTTTAAAAGAAACTTATTTTGAGAGTATCCCCCAAATGTGCAGCTCTATTTCTGGCACTCTCAGTCTCCTGTGAAAAATCATGCATGAAAGCTATATAAGCTGGGCTTCTGATTTACTTAATGGGGAGAAACTGATTTGCAGGTGTCATTTATTTATTCTGAAATATATACCTATAATCAGACAAACAGATTGTGCTCTGGAAGTGCCAGATTTCTATTAAGTATGGATTCAGTTTCAACATTTCCATGGTAGAAGGTCAAACATTAGGTGAGATGAAACCTGATCTAGTACTGATTAGAAACTTTTTGCACTGATAGTTATTTCTCTCATGGCTAAAAATGACTCCCCCACTTTTTATAAGGATTGTAGAAGATGCTGTTTGTGTTCTCTCTAGCTTGGGTGTCTCTTCTTTAAGGCACTGGGTTTCTTGGGTTTCTTCTTTTTCACAGGATTAGCTCTGGCAACCAGCCTTTTCTCATTCCACTTCATGAACTCTTTGCTTCTGGTATGTACATAAATCTGGACATGTCTTCTTTGTTTTAAGGATGGTTTAATTTAATGGCCTCCATTTCCACAGTTATGTAATGGCCAACATAGTGGTTTTGTTTGTGAAGCTGAATGAAGTGGACTTAACCATCCAAATTTCATATCTGCACATTATGCTTTGTAATTACTAGTGGCTTCAGCTGAACATTATTGATACAATGTTCAACAAATGAGAAATATTGTGATAATTTTGTTTGTAGGACATTCCATCACTAAAAATTGCCAAACTTGCTGAAAAGCATTTAGATTTTGAAGGGTTTTCTGGGTCCTCAAAATAAAAAGATGATTTAATTTTGTATTGTGCTGTATTAGTAATAGTCCCCAAATAGTGTGGCAAAATGTTGCTTAAAGACAAAAATGAAGTTCTGTTTTTAAACTGTTGAAATGTTTTGACTTCAAAATTAGATTTCAGCTGAAAATAAACTTGCTAAGTTCTCATGCATCCAAATGCATAATACGTATAAAATATAAAGCATTGTGTGTTCATAGTGGGAGGTTGGACTTATTTTTAAGTCCTAGTGCTACTTTGGTTATCGAAATGCTTCTAACTTGCTTGTGTGATTTGCAAAGATGGACTTTTGGCTTCTCTGCCAACAGGAGCTGAATGCCAGCACGCATGATCTGCCTGCAGACTGGAATATAGATGCAGATCTGTGTGCTGAAGGTGTGGCCCTTCTTAATTTAAGTCTCACATTTAGCTGGAGATGCACATACATCAATTAGTGATCATAGTGTAAAAAAAAAAAAAAAAAAAAAAAAAAAAGAGGCAATTTTTGATGCCCACAAAAATTTGTTCTGTCTTTGAACACTAGACCCTTAAAAAACACCGCTGTCGCAGAGATCTGAATATGAAGGTATATAACATGAGGTATTTTCAGAGTTGTGGGCAAGAAAATAAAAATCTCTTTATAGTATTTCAACCTTTCAGCTATGACTTGAAGCCTTGAAAAAAAATGGGAACTTATTACTGATGCTGGTGGTGAGTGGGAATGATCCAGTGCTACTGAGCACTAGACCCCAACCATACCTTGGGTCAGATCCATAGTAATTTGTGGTTGCATAAGGCTGGTGTGTTGTTGGACTGTGCTGTTTTTGAACCGAATGTAAATCCAACATGCTTTCCTTGTTATTGCCTGGTAGGTGGTGTGTTTTCTTTGTTTGCTATCTCGAGGTTCTTTATGGAAAAGAAAATGATGAGGGTGGTGTGTTCATGCTCTCTCTCTGTCAATCTGGTGGTTTCACTGGCTCTTTTTTATATTCCAGGCTGTGTGTGAACAGTTGTTGACTGCCTAATAGTGCTTCTATTTGCCAAGCTCATCTACTTCTAGCACTTAGAATTCTGCTTCACGTGAAAGCTTTGGCAGCAAAAGATCTCTGCTCCGTAGAACCTGTGCTAATCGACAAAGAATGTTTTGAACACTAGCTGTAGCCAGAACTGTAACTACAGAGGAATTAAATCACAGATTTCATCAAAGTGCTATTTTAGGGGAGAGGAAATGAATCATAAAACACTTGTTTTAAAAAATTAATATGGATCATACATACAAGATAGGTGTGCTGTAGCCAGACTCCTTAACAGTGAAAATGGGGATTATAGCTTGCATATGAGTGCAATACAGCTGTAACAGCTAATCTGAATATTGTTGACTTGCTAGGATGTTCAAGTAGCTGGCAGTTTTTAGGTTCAAACCTAAAAAGTGCCTTGAATTTATTGCCTCAGCCTGGTGGTCATGCAAGATTTACATATTTTAAAGGCTAAGAGCACCTGTTTCACAGCATGCAGTACTTCTGCTCTTGGGAAGAGAGACAGCTCACATGTCATGTGGTCAAGACTGGATATAGCGTTTGTGGATGACAACGCAGGTGCTGCAGCCCCTTAGCCTGGTGACTGCTCTGTTTTTCATGGCAGACCTGGCCTTCTGGGGCTCTTCTGTGTAGGTTCTGAGATTTTTGGTGTCACTCCTGGTTTTATCATGAAGTATCCTGTCCAGTCAGCATCTTGGCTCTGGCAGTTCAAGCTTGGTGTGGTTTGCAAGTGTCAAAGTTCTCTGGTTCAGTGACTGCCCCTGAGCTCTTACCAGCAGGAACTGGCAGAGGTTTTTTTTCCCCACACAAATTCATCCTTTCTGATGCTTCTTTCAGGCTCAGACCTTCCTCTCTTGACCTTGACTTTCTGGAGCATCCTTTTGCCGGTCTTCATATTTTAATTATTGAACAACTTTTGTCAGGACAAATATCATACCCTCTGTGTAATCTTGCCTTTGTTTTTACAGAGCAGAATCAGCCGAAGATGTTCAGATGTTCTTGTCTCCCCTGCTCCTGCTTCCCAAAATGCCAGATCCAAATTAATGCTACGTGAGACTTAGCAAAGAAAGGTATCATCATGCCTAAAATGAATCATTTGAGGACATTTGGAAGCCAGTGGCAAGGGGTGATTTTCTGAGCAGTGCTAGACCAGTCCTTCTCCCGAAGCAGCCACAGGGCTGTGCTTTTAGGTTCTTTTTTATACTGGGGATGCTCGAAGTGCTGAAGGAAGTGGGACCTGCGAGTCCACTTAGCTGTTCTCGCAATGCAAATTAAAATTAAAGCAAGAAGGGACTTAAGCTTCCCCAAGTTGCTGATTGTAGTAGGCAAGAACCTCAGGGCTATTGACAGTCTCAAGGGACAGTCTGGTCAAATGCCAGCACAAACAGGGAACAAATCTCCTGTGAATACTGGGCGCTTGGGCATTCCCAGTTTGGGAATTCTTCTGAGAGCTTAAGGCTTGGAATTTTGCAATCTGCCCTGCGAATTAAGTTGATTCAAATGTAATTTCTGTGGCTACTGTTGGGAGTGAGTTAGTAAAGAAACAAATATGGTGCAGAATAATCATTTCCCCATTTCAAGGTTTGAAGAGGGTAGGATTTGCATTCTTTTGCCTACACAGAGCAGGCGTAGCTGTCCATTTTGTTTTGGATATCTGTGTGCAATCCGCTTCACCTTTAACACAGCGTAAACAGCATGCAGAGAGCTGCAAAAGGGAGGAGAGCCCGGTAGCGGTGGCAGCGGCGATGGGGATGGGTAGCCCAGCAGGTAACGCACCGCAGCGCGTGGGAGAGGCCGCAGCACTGCTCTGCACTCACCTCCTTCCTTTGACATCATCTCTGTCTCAGCTGGGAGCTGTAATTCCCAGGGCTTACAGTGTGCTCGGCTGCTATCATGGCAAGGAAAGGTGCAGCTCAATTGCTTTGGTTTTGTTTACTTCCAATTTCCCTCATATAGAAAAAAAAACCTTAAGCAAGAATTTTTCCCTTCTTGCTCAGAAGGGATTCGAGTACTTACTAGAATAAGAATGTGCTAAAATTCGTAGGTGTGCAAAGAGATCTTTTAATTGTTGTTCAATGGCGTGGGGAGTAAACACATCAGTGCCTGCAATTAAAAGACTCAGTAAGCAGTTGAAAATGTTTTTATAGAAATTCAGGTGCACTCCCAATGCACAGGGATGCCTATTATAGCAAATTCTTGTAACTCCAGAGTGTACAGGGGAACCTGACTTTTGCATGCTTGGGTAGGTTGAATATTTCAGTCCGATAAACAAAGCAGCATGCATATTTTATGGTTAGTACAAATTAGCCATGCAGGATACCAGAGGAGTGCCTGAGGGAGGTGCAGTGTGTTGAAATTCTAGTCCAAATGAAATCTGTTTAGTATTAATATAGGCAAATACTGAGCTAGCTCCTCCACTGGTGTCAATCAGTCCAGCTCTATTAACTTCAGTGCCTTTGTGCTCTGCTGGGGCAGAGGCCTGCTGGGCATATTTGGAGTAAACATAGCATAGTTCTGTTAAAAGAGGAAAAATGCTTCGTATTGGTTTTGAAATTTAAATGTACTCTCACAATTTAGAAATTATTGGGTACTATGGCTTTTCTGAAGGTGGATTGTCAGAAATCCATCATCACCACCAGTACCGATGGAAGAGGAGAGGAGGTTTTGTGTGAGTGCAGAGCAGGACCGACCATCTACCCTGCTGTCTGTAGCACTGCAGAGACTTGCCTTTAGCAAAGCCTAGGTCTTTCCTACACTTTAGTGGCTGAGAATTGCTGCTTTGCTCTGTATGATGTTTGTTTTTTTCTTTAGGAAAAAGAACCAGATGACTTGGAAGCCTGAGTCACAGTCCATGGATGTGAGACTCATGCTCCTAAATATATCTAATTTATAATCATTGTTTTTTAAAGCCCTCAGTCCTGAAGATATTTTGAATACTTTTGTCTTCTAATATGAAAATGAGAGATATATTAAAAATATCATGACTTAATTAACTGACCCTGTCAAAAGAAAGGCAGCCTAGAGTATTCTTGCTTTCTGTGGGTTTTAATTACCCTTAGAGAAGGAAGAGGAACTACGACTCAGAAAATTATTTGTCTCGTTCAAGTTTTATGGTCTTTTAAAATAAGAACATCAAGCTTCCAGCAAGGGGGCAGGCTTTCCCATAACAGTATAATACGAGCCCTCCACAATTAAAATAGATTTTTTTCTTCGATATTTGTTCCCTTGTAATTTAGGTTAGCATTGGAAAAGATTTGAAGAATGAGGTGTTAAAAATCAGGGTTGAGAGAACTGTTTGAAAGGAAAAAATGATTTCTTGTGTACAAACACGGAGAGCTCTTGTATTACATTCAGTGGCAGTATTATTCTGTTGCTAATAGCATTCCAGAGAAAAAGAGCTAGATGTCTTTGCTTATCCTGAAACCCCTTACCTGTGGACTGGAGTGTTTTGCTATCCCTGTGTAAGCATTATTCAATCCAGCTTGCCGCTTTGTTTCTTACCAAAAGCTCCATAGTTCTTACTTATTTCCCCTGTCAGGTAATCAAAACAAGAGTCCTTTTTATGCCTGCCTAGACACTTTGACCAGGGTTCGACAAGCACCACTGTCAAACAGTGCATGTTCCATCACCTTCTAGCAATAGCCAACAGCAGCACCTCTTTAATTGTTCATCCCATGTTGGAGTTGTAAAATTCCTGTTATAAGGTGGAAAATAAATTATTATTTCAGTTTTTATTACTGAAGAGCACAGCAAAATTCATAAATATATTAGTAGCATCTTCCATGGACTTGGCACACAGGCATATACAATACTTATTAATTATGTTATTCATATTGTGTAATCCTTACAATACCTCGAGCAACGTTTTTCTAAAGCGCAGTTTTATTCACTCAGCCAGTTTGGTTTGTGTGAGATTTAGATGAGCCAGATTGTGAACAGACCATTCCTGATGTATTCACAACTTCATACCAAGTAACACACACAAGTTCTGGGTGCTCTGTCAGGTGCTGAATAGTTGTCCAACACCTTAGTAGGGCACAAGGACAAGCGAAGCCGGGAGGGAAGGAGATCTACAAACTGCTTCTTTCTTCTCTACCTGCTCTGGGGAATTTGTTTTGGATTTATTTCAGATGCCGAAAATGGAGGGCTCTTTTAAGTTAATGAGCTTAAGTGCTCATTGTGGTAATTTATAGGCTGTTTTTCTAAGAGATGTATGATGTCATACTTTCTGTGTATCGTTGTCTCGTATTCTACCTCTTCTCTAGATTGATTCAACTAAAGTTGATGAGAAGGAAGAAATACTTCCAAATTATTAAGTTTCTATTAGTATGTAAAAATTAGAATCTCATCTGAAGAACTGGATCACATCCCTGGTTATCCCTTGAGAGGAAGGCTGCAAACTCAGGTGCTGAATCTGAAAACACAAATCCATAGAAAACCAAGATTCTGTGATTCCTCTGCTCTCAGAATCTGGAGATTCAAGTCGAAGTAGCAGTGAGCTACAGAGTTGGAGTGTTTTGTTCCCTGTAGAATGACTTCTGCCTATGGATTGTCCAGGTAGGTTTGGAAAATTCTTGAGTGGGAGACATTTGCTATTAACTCCCTTGCACTCAAATACGTCTTTCTAACTTCTTTCCTGGCGCTCCTATGCAGTGACACTCTCTGAGGTGACTCTCTTTCTTTACACAGAAATTGCTACAGCAAAGACAACAGTTGATACTTCAGTTAATTGTTACTTGTTGTCTTTTATTGCTTGAGAGGGAAGGATTCTGCTTTCTGCTGGAGTGAGGTTTATAGAGGTGAAGGCACAAGATCACTTTAGTTACTGTGGTACAGTGAATACACTGAGTTATGACATTGCATGCCCTATGTGCTGTAGTTGCTTATAGTTTCTGAAGCTATTACAGGAAGCAATATTTGTATGAGTTTTTTATTTTAAAGGATTGAAAATATTTTCTAGGGCATTAACTGGTATATAATCTTCTGTTCACAAGCTAAATCCTATTTGTATCAAAGAGAGATCTTGAAAAATGTTATGTTCTGAATAGGATAGTGTAAGAGAGATGAGAAGGGATGAGATAGTATAAGAGGGTTGAGAAGCCAAATGGAAAAGGAAGCTCCTGCTTTTGCCAGTGAAATTCACTGAGGGATTTTGCTCTTATGTAGTCTGGTCTGTGTACTTTACCCTACATAGGAACATCTGCATGGCCTGCTGGCAGAGGGAAAAACAGTGTGGTATTTGAAATATTAGAATAATGAGTTTAACTTTTTTCTTCATATTTGCAGATAATTAATATAGTACACAGAACCTGTGGCCTGCCACATGTCAGATAAGGGTTAAGAATAGCTAATTTGCTTTCTTACAGTTGTCTTGCTATGATAGGGTGGTAAAAATCCAGCAAAAAATGAAATTGCATTTATGACTAGTGAGTATGACAAGTGTAGGAGAGTATTCTTCTGATATACAGTGAAATTTTGCTCTGTCAAATAGCAGTTTAGGTTCCAGGCTTGCCACTGTCACCAATTCACTAACAGATATGTGGCAAATTGCTTTATATTTTAGGTCTTTTAGCTGGTCTTTTAGCTGTAAAAATAGGAAATAAAGCTATTGTGGTAGAACCTTGGATTTTCAAATGAATATAGAACAATATTACTAGAAGGAATGGTGTAAATGATGCAACCCAGTCATAAGGAATTGTATCAAATGAAACAAATACAAACCAGACTAAAGTAATGCATATTGAGATATGCTAGGTGTGCCTAGGTTTTCATGATAAGAAAGATCATTCCTTACACCTCTTCAAACGTTTTGTTAATGCGAAATAATTGTCATTTGGTCACTTAGTCTGAAGTAATATTTAACTTGTTCCTGGACAACTATTAGTATTTTATCTATGCCAGACACCTTTGTATTTTCATGGGTTACATATATTAAATGATGTCGCTAGGTGCAACCTGGATGCCTACATGCTATTTATATATTCACATCATTATGGTCACCCTCAACACTCATCCAGCAAAACCCCAATCTTGCCTACTCCTGCAGCATCCTCTTGGGAACATATTATCAGTCATCCGTCTCTCAAAACACCCACATCCAACAGTCCATATCCATACAGATATGAGCTATCTTTAGAAGTCTACGTGTTGCAATGAGCCTTCCTGTTCCTTTAGAATATATACTCTTTCCATAATATCCTGGATCTCTTTTTATTAGTAATCTCTCTTATGCTTGTGAGAAGGAATAAAAATAGCTTGCTATTAAAATAATTCAAACATTCTTTGTCTCATAGTTAAAATAAATAACATTGAAATCATCCAATAATTGAAATAATTCCACAGATCTCTGACTAGATTCTTCCTCAAACCTCTAAACTTGCTTTAAAAAAGTGATTTATGTGTCTAGTTGTATGTGATAGTCATGTAATTACTTTTGGGATCTCCATATATTACTATTTCCAAATACCTTTTTGTAAACTTTTTGGTATGAATACACATAGTTAAAGTAAAAAGTAAGAGTAGCTGTTAATTACTGAAACCATCCTATAAAAGGGAAGAACTATTTTGATAAAATGGTCCCCCAAAGTCAATGAAATTGACAGATTTATTATGATTCCAAGATTCACATTACCTATTTTGATAGTATTTCCTAAATAAGATTTACAGCTCTATACCAAATTAAATTTAACCTTCTTTAAAAAATGCAAAGAGGTTTAGATGCAGAGCTGACTTCTTCAAGAAAACACCTGTGTAATAGAGATGGAGCCCCCTTGACAAAATGAGTTGAATATATCCTGGATAGGAAACTGTCCAAGCTGGTTAGGAAGAAGGTTAAGAAGAGGTTTCCTTGAGACAATTGGAAGAGGTTTCCTGTTAGTAGGTGCTGATCTTCCTGGGTTTTTATTGATACCTGCTGGAGGGAAAACAAAACAGGCACAGTCAGTGTAGGAGGGTTTTTATAGTGCATTGATGATGTGTTCCTAGCTCAGTTGATTGGGGAGATGATGACGAGAGACACTCTGCTGGACATGGTCCTTACAAGTAAGGAGTGATTGCAGATGTAGAATTCAGAGAGAGCCTTGACTGCAGAGAGCATGAGCTGAAGAAGTTCAGGACTGTGTAAGGAAAACTGTTTCCTTACAGTATGGGACCTGTTCTTGATCTCTGGGTCCATACTGACGCCACTGGCCTCCAGTTGGACTTCATGCTGCTCATGGATCATAACCCTTGCAGTTCAGCCACTTTTCAATCCATATTGCTCCCCAACTTATTCGTCATTTCATCTCCCATACTGGAATTTCTTCTGGAAGTGGCTGTCTCCTGCAGGTAGACTGTAGAGTGCCTGCACAGGTCAGATTGCTCCTCTGAATATGCTCCTTGCTGCCTCTATTCCATCTCTTCAACTCCTGTATATACTTTTTAGATGCTCAAACTATGTTGTTTATACACATTGTTTTAAAAAGTCCCCCTCAGTTTCTGAGGAAATGCTGTTCCTTGGGACTATGGCTACTTGTAGGAAATTTGGTGAAATTAATTCACCTTGCTTCAGCCAAATTATTATCTTAAAATCCACCCATTTTAATGGATGTCCATAATGATTTAATTATCTTTAGTGTCCATGATCTTATAGTTTTTATTGGCGATGGATTCTACATTCACAGAAGTACCTGATAATACAGTTAATTAAATTGACTGTAATTCCTACATTGTATGTAGCCAAGTTTCCCAAAAATGATAAGACCTGAGGAATAGATGTCAAGCTTTTCATGTATAATGAGGGCTCTTGCAATTTTATGAATCTGTAATCTCATCAACATAATCAATTAGGCAATTTTGTGCAATGCAGGTGCCCCAGTTCATACCTCCTGTGAAAACAATCAAGTTGCCTTCCTAATTTAATTTTATGTTTAGCCAGTCTTTTATTAAATAGATTGTATTTAGTACCATTTCAAGCTGAGTCCTGGCACAGGCCTTTCAGGATATGCCAAATAAAAATGCCATTTCTAATGATGGAGCTAATACCCTAGGCCTGCGCCTTTCCTTCCTCCCCCTCTGCCAAAACAGGAATCAAAATCTTGAAAAACAATCTTACATTAAAATCTTACAAAAAATTAAAAATGAAAAAGATATTTTGAATGTCAAAAGTATTTTGTTTTTAGAAATACCTACTTGTCATCAGGTTGCAAAAGTGAGCCTACTTTTTCTTATGAGAAAATAATTTTAACTCATGTCTCCTGTGACCATCTTTATTTCCTTGGTAGACTCATAGACAGCATAAAAGTGCATCTGGTAAAAAGTATGTGGGGTTTGAGCTGTCATTCAGTATTATTTTCGTGATGGAAGTTTTGATTTTTCTTGCCTTAGCTATGAGAGTATGTGACCTTAAGTGGTTACTGAGGAAAGGAAAACATACCAGCTCTTTGTAGATGCCTAACAAATGAAAGGCAGCAATGCGAGTAGACATGTAAGTACAGAGCACTTCAGCAGAGCTACTTTAGACAACCTTCTTACTTCTGGAAAGCAAGCATCAGATGTCCAAAGATGAGCATCCCAGACTGATCCGTGTGGACAGTCTTAAGTCTTGTGCCATAAAAAAGAGGGGTAAGCTTGGAAATAACTTGTATATTTGTATAAAATCTTCTGTACAAAAAAAGCAATATAAAAGTAGATAGCAAGCTCATCCTTCTAAGGAAAACAAAAATGATTACAGTGTTACAGAGCATAATCCAGTAAAGAAAGAGAGATATTATATAGCTATTTTACTTATCTCTTCTTCAGATGCTTTGTTGCAGCTTGTTAGAGAACTGTCTATATCGCGTGCTTTTAATTGTCACTCTAATATTGACTATTTTTATTATGAACTGCTGGGTCTCATTCTGATGGCTTTGAGGAGTTGGAAGCTGAAGTGTTTCTGCTTGGTGTGAGGATCAACGCAGACTGCTTTCATGTCCCAGCCAGGAGGTGGGTTCTTTTTTTCTGAGCAATACAGAGCGGTTTTCTTTTGTTCCTTGGAGGGATATGGAGCTATGGAGAGAAAGGCAACTGCTGGCATAAGGAAAGGAGAAAGGGAGAAAAATGCAATTTTACTGAATGACACAAGAATGTTCTGGGAACAGTGTAGTTTAGTGTAACGATAAGGCTGATAGATTCAGAAGTCAGTTATTTTAAGATTTTGAAAATCAAAATGCTCTAAGCGATCTTACTTTAATTTGTTCTGGTGTGTACAGATAGACGTATACACAGAGCAGTAATAAAACTGGACTAGCCCTGTTCCAGTGCGTCATTTAATCTAGTTCCTGGATGTCAAGGGAACACACAATAAAATGGGTTTTCCAGAACAAAAATAGCACAATTCTGTGCTGTCAGCTAGCAGCAAGAAGAGGTGGGGGTGGAAGAGAGAGAGAGACATATAAATGACAACCCCCTTATACCCTGCTTTGGGGCTAAAAGAGGAAAACAGAAAATATTTTTTTCCTTGTAGATAGTATTTAGAGTATTTGGTTCCAATTCAGAAGGCTGGAGCAGCTCAGTCACACTGTGGCACCATGGACGTTTACGAGTGGTACAAATTCAGGTGCTGCAGTCTGATGCTGCGTGTAGAGCACGTGGTTCCAGTCACACGTTGTTGTTGTTGTTCAGGGTCCTAATGATTGTGGAGTGGTTGGGTAGTTCTGCAGAGACTCGGCTGTCTGGTCAGTGGCCCTTCTGGTAGCTCACATACCAGGAATAGCCGCCTTCATGGATTGCCTGGTTCTCTGGTTCAAAGCCTGTGTTTTCATGTTGTCTGCTGTTAAATCTGTGATGAGGTTAGGGCTAACTCAGTTCAGAAAATGTGATCATTTCAGAACTTGCAGATAGTTTTAATATAATTTCTGAAAGATATAGCAACCTTATCAATCATTTAATGCTGTCAGAATCTGAACATTTTTTGGAATATATTGAGCTTTTACCTTTTTAGAAAGCAGAGCTCCTTTGTGTTGTAGTTTTGAAAAGCTTGAAATGCTACATCCTGAGTTAGCAATCCAGAGAATAATGCATATATGGCTTGTAAAGGCTCATAAACTCCTTAGCTGCTTAAGCGCAACTATCCTCCGACTTTATTAACAATAAAATATTTTAAATAATCTCCAAGAAAACAATTGCAGGGTTTTCCCTGCTAATCCCTATGGCTGTTGTCACACTGCTGCTATTAATGACATTTTAATGGCAAATATATATGTATGTGTGTAGCAGTCAGACACTTTACTGTGCAAACACAATTACATGTGCTTTTCAGAACAGAGGTCACAATTAGTAAGGCAAGATCTGCCAGCTGTTACACACTGTAGCGGTACCTGTGAAACTGCATATATTTCCCAACAAACAGAGTTTACTAGGAATAAAAGAAAAGTACAGGTGCTGGTAGAGAAATCACCACTGCTACCAGGAACAGCAGCCATGCAAGTGTGGCAGGAACGGCGTCAAGGAGGTGCTTTTCCCGCTGACTGGCTGTAGATGCCTACCTTCTAGGTACCCACCTTGGAAATTTAACTCCGCCTTTGAAAATTGTGCAAGGACGTGATGTTTGGTCTACCCAGTTCTTGAGTAGCTGAAGAGTCACTCTTCTTTCCATGAGACATTTTTTATTAGTAGTAGTGTTTTTAATGTATTTGCTCTTTGAATCCAAAGGAAAGGGCTTCCAAATTGCTTCTGTGGGTGTTTGTCCTTTCAATAGTAACTAAATTGTTGTCAGGTTATTTTGGCTCATCTAAATTCAGAACATGTATGTCCTTGATGGCTGCTGCTTAGTCTGCAAGTGACAGTGGCAGGCAAGTGAGGAAGCGGATGGGAAGTGAATCGCTGTTATCGCAGTCGTTATCGCAGTCGTTATCGCACCGCGGCCGTACTGCGGCTTTGCAGTACAGAGCCTCAGAGGGAAAGCTGCTACACCTCAGTCATGCTCTTCATGTCCTTACGGAAAGCAGATTTGGCCTGTCTTCTCAATATCTATGTCAATTTAAGAGACACATCGGGGGGAAGAAAAAAAAAAAGGTGGCAATGTGATTTGCATAAGATTTGAATCTGCTTGTTTATTCTACAGGAAAGAGTAGATGTAGATGTAAATGCTACTATACTGAATCTGCTGGTGTGCAGTTGGAAAGAGAAAAGTGGAAAAATATACAAAAGAACATACATACAAGGAGTAGTTCAGTTCCTGGTACTTTGGAGGGAATATTGACTGAATGTCAAGGTGGAATGCATTTCTTCCAGAGTGATTTTATCTCTCGTTTGAATCTATCTCTTTGTGAATTTATGTTTTTATAATAAGTCTAATAAGCTAGTGTTTTAATCTCTGTAGTGTGTTCTCATTGTGGCTAAAAGTCCATAGTTCTGCTACAATTAGGGATATTTGTTTAAAAGGTCAAAATGTGTGTGTGTGTGTGGGACAAACAATAACCCTCCCAACTGTCTATATTAATGGGAAATGGGAGTTAATGGGAAGACAATTCATGATTTTAAAATCGTGTAACCCTTACTCTTGGCAAACCTATTCATAATAAATCAGTTAAACAGAAATTCAGGTTCACTGCTTTACTTGTATCTTTTCTAAAACCTCAAAGAAAGTTTAACTATTACTTGAGTTCATCTCCCTTTTAGCTCTTAATTCAAATGCCAGAGGGTACATATTTTAACTGTGTTGTGTTCCTTTTTAGAATGGAATGATCACAGTGAAGTCAAGTGATCTATCCCAATAAGAAATGTTGTTACATAGCTAAAATACTCAGTTTTGTAATTGTGATTTTTGTGTACTTTTGTTGTTATTTTGGAAGAAGCAAATATAAGATGTCTTCACTCTCTTTTTCCCTTTCGGTGTGTAAAATACTTTATGAAAATCTGTAGGTGATTATATTCAAGGTTCCCATAGAGATACCCTAAAAAAATCAGCAATAGCACAAGTCTCTCTAATTTTGCCTCTGATGTTTTCTATCCATCCTGTTTTTAATGATGTTGATTTTCAGTCTAATCACCTGTCTAAAATATGACTGTTCTCATCAGTAGCAGTCTGTGTTTTCTGCTTGCAGCTCTGAACACTCTGAAAATAGATAATAGAAAGATTCTTATAATTTAGAAATGCATAGACTCATGAGATGGAAAGATACTACAACTGCAACTACAGTAACCAGAATAACTCCAGTATTTGGGTTATTTGAGTTCTGCTATTTATTCCTCACTGTGGAGCTTCATGTTCAGTGGAGAACATGAGGGCCAATGTGAAGGAATGTTAGAAAGCAGAGGTAGTTGTTGCTTCTTAGTATGTTTTGTATGTTTGTATGTTTCTTGATTGATTATTTCTATCTTGACAAACAAACAAAAAATAGATAAAGGAATCTACAAGGCTAATGAGAATCCATGTGAGTAGTTTAATATTTAGATGCAAAAGTATGTATTATAGAGGATGACCAATATTAGAAGGACATATATCTGGAATTTAAGTAGCGTATTCTAGTTTTTCTGAAGTGAGTTATTTCAATTTATTTTGGATTTGTGCTAATGAAAGAGTGAGTCAGCCCCATAATTATTTTGGGAAGAAGTTTTATGCCAGTAGCTCTGGAGAAATAAGTTTTTCTATATGAGTCATTGGTGTTTAGAACATACCTTTCTTCATATTTCTAAATGAATTCAGTCTGGCATATACAAGGCTGTTTCTTTTGAGATCTCATTAGAGAAGACTAATTTTCTATGTAAATAGCAGAGGTCTCAGGCAAGTAAAAAATTCTGACATGCTGTTATGTGAGAAAATCCTAAAAGAAAACCCAGTTATTGTATTAAATGAAGAGGGACGGAAGGTTTTCAAAGCTTATTCCTCAGCAGCTCTGAAACTAATTAAAAAAAAAATTTAAGACATTTTTCCATCACCTTTGACAGTTGAAACTGTTGATGAGAAAGAAAGAATTAAGTTTGTAGTGTCATCTTAGTGCTAAGGAAGAGAGGACAGTGTTCTGATGGATGTAGTTTATTTAAACATATAGGTCTGGAGGACAGCGAGGAAGAAATTTTGGTAATTATTTTAATTGGTATAGAACCACTGGCTTTAATGAAGTTTCTCAGGGAACTTGTTGAGGTGCTATGTGGTTCAAAATATTTTAAAAGTTTGTTGACAGGCTTCCTTTATATGCAGAAATTGCATTAAGAGATATGGTAGATGTAGTTCTTTACTTAGCTCAAGAATGTATGTAAATAAGTATGTGGTGACGTAGCTGTCATAAATAATATTCCAGATAGTTGAAATGTAAGTTTTTGAAGTTTTTTTGTTTAAATGATTTGAGATAGAAAACTACTAACCAAAACTGAAAAGTAAAGAGAAGATAAGTACCCTATCTGTATGCACGGAGCACAGAGAAATATGAAATGCCAATGAGGTGTGACCTCTGCAGCTTGTCAGCTAAATATTCTTACTGAGTATCCATGCAGAAATGTGAAATCTTCCTCTGTATCTATTAAAACAATAACTAAGTGCGAAAAGACAGATGTCTCAGGAAGAGTGAAGACAACACACTCCTTTCATATTTAAATAGTATGAAATTGATGTATCTTCCTAATAATGAATGTAACTTCAAGTTTGATAGTTGACAAATTTAGTTGTTCTTGAATTTTGTTATTGTTATTTATTCCTAATTAGTTATATATTATTAGTGATTGTAGATGACTGATATATTAACCTTTAGAATTTAAAAGAAGCAAAATTAAGAAAGTAAGCATGCATTTATGTTTACGCTTACATATGTAAAGGACACTGAAAATAAGAACACTTGAGAATAAAAATGGTCTAGATATCCAAAATTCTGTAATCACTGTTAATAACGTAGAATGGCAACTTTTGAAAGCTACTACATTCAGCTTTTGGACTATGCTACTTAAATAAGCCATTTTGTAATGTCTTCCACGTCTGGTAGAAATAATGAACACTCCTTAAAACTAAAATGTCTGTTAAAAAAAGTAATTTCCGATGAGAAGCTTTAGGCATCAGATGAAGATGTAATTGATGAATGTGGACATTGGTAATGACATAGTTGCTTGTTTAAGTCTTTAGTCTAGTTAGCATTTAAATAATGTGCCTAATATTGAGAATGCACTTAAGCATTTCCCTTCTGGCTGTTTGAATCTTTGCTTGCTTTTACCAAAATTAATGATCTGTTCAGCCTGTAGACCCTGAATGGGAAATTACACGACAAGGACCTGCTTGTTCAGCTCTGCCTTGACAGCACGGTAGCTAGATTGTAGGGAAGGAAGTCGCAGTTAAGCTTTCACTAACGAGAAAGGACCTAATGGTGAACCTAGAAATGGTCCTAGTCAAGACTCATGTGCTTTCTGAGTGTGCAGGGCTTAGTGTAAGGATGTTAAGATCTGCAACAACTCCCAAGTTGCTTGTGCTTTGGGCAGCAAAGAGTGGTTGGGAAGCAGAAATGGTGACATGGTGCAGAACTGTGGAAGATTGCAGTCAATGTCCATGTGTGGCTGTTGATGTACGGGGGCATGTCTGATCAGCAGGAAAGATGGGGAGGAAAACTGAGCATATTTGCACATTCTGTTCCTGTGTAAAGCCATGGTGGGTGCCAACCTGAGATGTTGGGTGTCATTTTGGTGTCTGTATCTCAGGAGGAGCAGGATTGGGAGAAGGTGCTGGGGAAGGCTGTTGAACTGATGAAGGAGATGAGAGACGCTTTATGAGGCAACCCTTGAAAGACTGGACTGGCTTTGCTATTGTGGGGAGTAGGAGACTGAGTCGGAATGGGACTAAGCCTTAGAAATCGGCACGTATAGTGAATATAGAGAATGCCAAGCTTCAGGACTAAGGCTATTCATGAAACTACAAGGAGCGTGTTCTGGTTTTAAGGGAGTGCTTCCTTCTGCAGTGGACAGTGAAAATACTTGTTGCCATGGTAGGATATGGGGTCAGGCAGGATCAGACAGAGATTAGACAAATTCATGGACAGCAGATGCATAATGAGGAACAGGAAAGGATGTAACATCCTTCATGCCAATTATAGTAATTTTGGGCACTGAGAGGGGAGAAAAAAAAAGTTAGAAACTGGGTGGGCTGGCGTGCTCTCCCAGAGCCGCGTCCCATCCTGCCATGGGCATCTAGGATGCTGGTCTGCTGCAATAGGCCATTTCTGTTGTTTTTCCTTAATGGAACCTAAATATAAGGCTGAGTATCTGTAGTAATCTGTCCAAGGCAGAATAAAGCTGTACTTGTGATGACATTTGTTATTTCTTAGACAGCTTTTCCATCTTAATGTCCTTGATCCACTCGTGTAGCTTCCAATCTCTTTTTTTTTCCTGTGAGCTGGTGGAGTGTTAAACTGTAGCAATTATTCTGCCAGGTGACTGTGGGAAAATGTGTTTATTATGGACACCAATTCTGAGGACGCGATAACATTCAATTGTTTTACATGATTGTAAAGTTTTCTTTCTGCTTGGTCAGGAGTATACAAATAAAGAGGGACCATCACAGATGGAAGGTTGAGTAAATCATTGATTCTCATCAAATCAGGAACATGTTTGCAAAGGGTTTTGTGAGGCTTTTTGTTTTCTCCTCAATAGCTGTGACCACTTGCTCCTTGGATATTGTCCTTGTATGAATGAGTGTTTAATTTACCCTCTTCCAGGCTTCCCGAATGGAACCTGTTAGAGATATGTGCTACCCCTCTGCCAGGACAGCCCCATAGTGTTCCAGGGTTCACTGCCTTCCTAATTTCTGGATTTCCATGGCTCTGCATATTTACAGAGGTCATGAAATAGTATTACATGCAGTATTAAGATGGATATGAATGTAAAACTCATGAAAGACTTTGGGGTAGCAAGCACAAAGTGGAGTATGAAGTCCTAGATATCTTTATACCAACACTCAGTTAAGTGGAAACAAGGTGGACATGGATGTCAGATTTGAATTTTGGATAGCCAGTGAAATTTCAATTTTTTTAAATTAAAGTTTAATATTAAGACAAAAATATAATTAAGCCTTCCTGTGGATTTATACATAAGTGTCATTAGCCTCTGTATAATTCATTTTCACTATTTAGAGGTACATTTGGTCAGTTTTAAGCTTTGTCTTGAGAAGTCAAAACTATATATGTTCTCTTTTGAGGAGAAAAAGGAATCACAAGATTTACATTTAATGGAAAAGTAAATAGTTGAAGTCCATTCTTGAGTCCCTGTGATCCTGTATAGTTAAATTTAAGGATTTAGCTTTCAGTTTTGTCTGTCCTCAAAGACAGTAATATCTCAGTGCAAATTGATTCCAATCCCCTTTGAGATCTGTGAGGATCCTCCTGACTGCCCATGTCTTATCAGATGGGACCCCTACCAAGATCTGAGCCTTAAAACACTAATTTTATACTGATAATGCTTTTTGGAAAGTAGTTCCAATATCCCACAAGCTATATATAAATAGCAGTAAATTACAATGCAAAGGTCTTGTTCCTGTAGGAAATTAAATAGCAAGACTTAAAAGTGCTCCCTTTATTTAACAGCAGTAGATCGGCTTGATAAATAAGTCAAGCTTTTTTACAAGACAGATTTTTTCATTATTTGTAACTTAGGTTCATGCCTAGATTTTTCTGCTTGAATTGCAGGCTTGATGGTATGTTCTCATAAGGGTTTAGCACTTATTAATTCCCTTTAAAGATACATATGTAGTGAATGCTTTGCCCGGCAGGGGATTAGAGGCAGTGCCATGGGGGAGGAGAGGCAATCTGCCCCGCAGAGCTGGGCACTGCTCTGAAGCTCCGCTCTTTGCGTGGCTGTGAGAGAGGTGGCTGCTGCCAGTTTTTCTTTCAGAGTTTTGAGACAAGAATCTAGTATCTGTTCCTGTCTTGAGTTTTACAGCATTGATGTCCAGCACTTAATGCAGTTTGGTTTAATGTTAGAGAGAGGCTGTTCCATGCAAGGATAAAGCCAGCAGGAGAGCAGAGAAAGGGTTGCAGTCAGTACGTAAGAGAGGCTAATTCTTGCAGACTGTGCAAATGATGTTGAAAAGAAGGATCTTTAAGGGGACCTCTGCCATCCAGTGCTATATTTCTGCCTTCCTTACGCTTTTTTTGTTACTAATACTGGTGACTCCTTTGCTTCTGTCTTTCCTAGATTTTGAAAAAAAGTATGTTTTTTAATTTTTTTCTGATGAGAATGGACTCTGTTTTGGCTATATTTAATATTTTTGTGTAGTATTTGTTGGTAAGTACTGAAGTAGAGAATGCTATGGCCGGTGATGTATCATTACTGGCTTCTGAGTGCACCTGGAAATGTTTTGGATCTTATGGGTGTCATGCTGGTAACAGCTCTTGTTAGATGTCATTTGCAAAATCAGATGGATGACTTTGCTTCACTTACATTCTGTGTTTCCAAAGTTTCTTTTCAGCAAGTTGAGGAAGGGGATCCTGCCCCTCTACTCAGCCCTGGTGAGGCCACACCTGGAGTACTGGGTGCGGGTCTGGGCTTCCCAGTACCGGAGGGATGTGGAGCCCCTGGAGAGGGTTCAGAGAGGAGCGACCAAGATGATCAAGAGACTGGAGCACCTACCATGTGAGGAGAGGTTAAAAGAGCTGGGCCTGTTTAGCCTAAAGAGGATGAGAGGAGATGTAGTCAACATGTACAAATTCCTGAGGTATGATTGTAGGGAGGAGAGCGCTAAACTGTTCTCCGTAGTGGCCGGTGATAGGACAAGGGACAATGGTTTTAAACTAAAACACAGGAAGTTCCATCTCTGGGTGAGGAGATGCAACCCTCTCTTTACTGTGAGGGAGACAGAGCCCTGGAACAGGGTGCCCAGAGAGGCTGTGGAGTCTCCTCCACGTGCTCTAGGGAGGTTGGACCAGATGATCTCTAGAAGTCCCTTCCAAACCTAAAGATTCTGTGATTCTTAATTGTTCTACTTTTAAGAATAAAATATAGATTCACTGGGGAACTGTATAAGCTTTTCCAACTCATCAACTCCTTTACTGGTTAGTCCTTCTGCCTTTTTAGCTATTAATGGTGTTCACATTATTTTGAAACCGCTGATAGATGATTGGACTTCCACAGCATCTCTTAGATGTCCACTCCAGAGCCCAAGAGATTTTGAGTTATATTTCTAAAGGTCTGTTTTAGTTGAGATACTCACATCTCATAGCTAGCACTCTCTTGCTATAGTATATGAATATTCATGGCCTTTCTTTTTTTATTCTTGCAACACTGACACAGAAGGGTGGAAACGAATGTGAAGGCGAGACTGTGCCACCACGGAGGTTCCAAAGCGTAGATCTGCCTGAGCTAGTTGTAAATGAGGGTGGTGTCCCTTAGGTTGGAGGCCAATCTGTGGCATCTGCTCCTCGCTGAAGTGGCCTGCTCTGAGTTCTTGGTTGCAGCAGCAAAAGGCTACAGCCCCTCCAAAAGTGGTCTGGTATGAGCTGCAGCTCACCCTTGGATTAAGCTGAGTTATATTCAGTCCCAAGGGTATTGCCCAAGGCCACACAAATGTTAGCCCATAGCAGAAGTATGTGAAGCTTCCACTCCCAGTCTGGGACCCTAACCACTGGACCATCA
Organism: Eudromia elegans; assembly: GCA_003342815.1. NCBI lineage: Eukaryota > Metazoa > Chordata > Aves > Tinamiformes > Tinamidae > Eudromia > Eudromia elegans. The sequence continues at coordinate 105,011 of PTEX01000241.1, read as the reverse complement.
TCCTGTCTTGCAAGATATACACACCTTCAAAAAACTAATTGTGCCTATCCAGATATTTTCTTTCTTAGTATATCTGTTTTGGCAGATCTACATTTCTTCCTAGGTCAGTCTCTTCAGCCCTCGTTTTCAGATTTTTCCTTCTGTCAATTTATTCCTGGAAATGAGAGGTTTAAAAACAAAAAAAAAAGTTTAAAAATGAAGAAACAGGTACAGGTTGTTAAATGACAGTCATGTCACTCACAACATCCACTCCTAAACAAAGAAATGAATAGTTAAAACCTAGTATATCATGCATTAGTCTTATAATAAACATTGTTTTCTATCAAGAATAAAAAAGAGATTAGAAAATATCTCTTTTGCCTTAATTTACCTGTGGGAATGTGCCTGTGTGACAGATTGCTTCAAGGACTTATCAGTTGCTACTGGCACATTAATTCACAATTGCTGCTGTTATAAATCTATTAGGTTTACCCTTTTCTCCTGCTTTCGCAGTCTTGCATTATTATTAGTTATGTGAGTTGTGTTTAAGTACTAAATAAGATATTTGATTAAATACAGTGAGGAAAGAGCTGACTAGTATTTTAAAAAATGTACATATTTTAGAATGTGCATGTTCATGCCTATTCCAGATTTGTTTGCAGGGATGAATAGTGTTTAGATGCTTAGTGTAATTGTTATGTGAACAAATAATTTCTATTTCCATTATGAGTTTCCATTTCTACTGTGAGTGAAAAAAAGACTTATTTGTTTTTTAAAAAAGGCTCTTAAAACCTAAGATAAGCCTGGTTATTTGATCTGTGGCAAACTGCATATATTAGAAAATATATTTCCTTCCAGATGCAAATGTTTTGCTTTTAATGTGATGCAGATATTTGTGGGCTGTATTAAGATTGAGTTGGTGAAGAGCTAGCTCCAGTAAGAATGATAAAACTGTTGCAACTAAATACAGAAGTTCCCTGTGACCTTCCCTCCCCCCCAAAAAACCCAAAAAACAAACAGAAAAAACACCCCTCCCCACAAAAACTAGTGAAATAAAAAGGGCAGGCTGCATTAAGCTGGTGAAAACAGCTAGCTTACTCATTTTGCTGCATTAGGAATAGGAGTTTTTGGTAAGCGAGACTGATTTAGTCTTTTAGTTATTTCTGCCTGGCCTCAATTACAGAATTGGATTCAGCCTCTATTCAGCAAACCATGTCCTATTGATTTCAAAGAGACTTAAGCATATCTTAAGTGCTTTGCAGAACTGGGACCCAGTACAAAGGATGATTCACACTGTAATGCTTGGTAAATTGTGCAGTTGTGAATTGCTTTCAAGACAGATTTGAATTAATCCTATGTGTTGAATATCAATGATATCCTAGAGAGAGGCTCATGTTTCCCATTAAATAAGTAGCCACCTTTAACCTGAGTGCAAGCTTAAAACTCATGTCAGTAAAAGTATAAGGTGACACTGGAGTTATGCAAACGTGGCTTTTTGTGAAGTATGCTGCACAAGAAATATATGTGTCTCAGAGAAACTACTTTTAAAATAAGCTTCTGTGTAAAATTAACACTGCAAAATAAAGATGATAGAATTACTAAAATAAAATAAATTTACAAAATCAACTAAGAAACCATATTGAGTATGTCTTTAGTATGTCAGTTGATGCAAATTTTCCAGCAATCATCATGCAATTATACTTTAATTGCTGTATAATTATATTCCCATATACAATTTCAATACACATTTCCTTTTTGTTTGATGCATGAATTTTATGCATAGTGTTAAAACAGTTTTTCAAAGTGAAATCTATAAGAATTGATAAGATGATTAAATTATAATAGGGATATAATTTGACATAATCAAATTATATATGATTTCAGAGAGATGTATATTACTTTGTTAGAAGATTTATATGCAATTATTCTAGATGTGATTTTATTTTTAAGGAAGATGACAGAGCAGATGCTTTTAATGGAAGACAGTGGAGCTAGCATTAACAGCCTTACAAATAGCAGACAAGCTTCATTAAAGTCTGATTTTAGTAGGAAGAAAATGTCGTCTTACGTGCGGTTGGACTTCTAACTCCCTTATTCTGATCAACATAGTACCTCTGGAATTATTTTAGAACTCCTGAAATTGAAATTGTGTTTCATGAAATTGTGTTTTGACCTGACTATGATAAGCAAGAAGGATGTTTTATTGGGTTTCATATTTCAAATTTTATGTCCGTTTTTCTCTTGGACACATCATCTCTTCCTTTGCTTTTGTGTTTGATGGGAGGTTGCCCTCTCATGGGGTTTGATCATGACCTTGCCCACGTGTAGGAGGAGTCGAGAGTGTCTTGGTCCAGAGCCCACCATGCTCAGATGGCGGCGGTCCATCTCCAGCGGGAGCACCCAGACAGAGCCAGAGACACAGCTCGGGATCGGTGCTATGAGTGCAGATTGGGGAATGCTGATGGGTTGCTCTGGACTCTGGAAGGAGGGAGGAAGGCAGCAGAATGTGTAGTAAGATTGTATGAACTGTGGAGGCCCTTTCTTCCTTACCCAGTATAAGCAAAATTGGACTGAGATGCTTCGGTGTCTTCTAACTGGGGTGGCATTTAGGGCCAATAAACCAGGATTTTTTTACCTCAACACTTTAATAATGACTTTACATATAAAAGATTGAAGTCTGTCTTGTGAAGACCATTTTATATCAGTCCCTTAAGCAGCTGCTAATACCTGTGCTATTTCTGTGACTTTACCCTAGATATAATTCTGAGGTAGGTAACATGTATATTAACTGTATGTGGAACTGTAAACATTGTGAATTCTTATAAAATAAGAAGAATATTATTTTCATATATAAATTATCAAACTGTTTACTACCTATATTTCAGTTTAAAAAGTATGAAGCTATACTTAATGGCCCAGTGTTCATATCCTTCATTTTTTTCTTTTATCATTAGTACTTCTATTGTACAGTACGGTGCTGTCTGAGTTTAACTGTTAGTGTTTGCAAAAGCTGCATGTAGTTGCATGGCATACTCATTCAAAATTAACATCAAAGTAGTAATTTGAGGGAGGAGTCAATAGGTTTAATAAAGTGCTTTGGCAGTAAATAATCCACTTGGGCTGTATTTACGGTATAGAAGCTCTGTGTCACTGGTTTTGAAAATGCACATCTACAGGAATATGAATATTGAATGCAAAAGTGGACATGGTGTGATGGCAAGTCTGTTAAAGAAAACGCTCACATCTTTAGGAAAAAAATTTTGCCATACTTTCCATAGTTACAATAAGTGTAGCTTTGCATGTAAGGTCCAGTTATTCCTTTTAGTTGCCACGTGTATTTGATAATACAAAGGTGTCTGTTATGCCTGTGAACTTCGCAGGAGAGTGGAGCCAGCAGATTAAATGTCCCCTGAACATACAGTTGAAAATTAATTCAGATAGGCTTATACATGGCGTTGTCATGTGGCCTGAACCACCGTTAGATGGTTCACCAGATGTCTGGTTGAGTAACTTGGAGGTCTTACTAAGTGTCTTCAATAATGACCTTGAAGAGAAATAAAATTAGAAATCTCAGAGGCAATTAAATCAGGGCAAGTGGTGAATGCTGGTGAGGGTGGACAATTTTAATTTTATACAGGCACTTAAAATTGAAGAAAGGAGCAGAAAAAGACATTAAAGCTCAAGGAAGTGAATGTAATGTATCTGGAAAAATAATTCAGCTATTCAGTGGGAGGGAAGAATCAGTAAGACTTCAAGAAATGAAATTAAACAGCAATTTCCATTCTATTATGCAGATAAAAATCTGGAACAACTCCATTGATTCTTAAGAGCAGCAAATTATACCTTCCTTACACATGGCTGCAATTCCTGTTGATACATCTACGTGCAGCTTCCTTTTCTGTCTGAGAACAGGGATGGTTGGTGCAAAAGTACTGGGAATTGGGGGATGGCTGTGCACCAATTTACAAGCTGACAAAACCTTTCTCCAGCCGTAATTATGTGTTTACATGACTTGACGTTTAGCTTTCTGGAGGAGTTTATTTATTTATTTATTTATTTATTTATTTATTTATTTATTTATTTATTTATTTATTTATTTATTGTGTGCGTGTGCTGCATTCTTGCTGTAGAGGAAAAACATGGTATATTACTGTGATCTGATTGCTCAGCAAAGAAGTTTTCATACCTACTGCCCTCAGGGAGAATATAATTTCCTCCATGAACTGGATTAATCCCAAGGAAAGTGCATAGATTAATTTTCCTCTCAGACTCCATATCTGACCTTGGACAAGTCACTGAAACTGTCTGCCTCTCTGTCCCCAGGGTATGCTTTTACGATTATACCTATTTCTCTCATGTTATGTGGTGTTCTTTTAGACTGGGAACTCCACTGCTTCTAGTGTTAGGTGTTTGCATGGTGCAAGCGCTGTGGACTCTGCGTATTGTTGTCCTGCAAGCAAGAATAGCAGGGTGGAAGGGACATGAAGGCACACGTGAGAAAGAAAAGCACTACCTCAGGCACGTGCTGGACTGTCACTTCACCAGGAAAGCTGTCGTGCCCTGCCTTGTGCACAGGGCCTTCCTTCAGCAGTGTGTGCTGCTCAGGTGCAGCTCCGTGTGTGCCGCGTGGTGAGAGCCCCTGGTGAGCGGAGAGGCCACCTCGCTGCGGTGGCGCACGGCTTCGGGGCCCCCGGCAGTGCACCCTCCCTATGAGCTGCTGATCGAGTGGGAGTCTCACCATGTGAGCTAGCCCCTTCCGAGCATCACAGCAGATAATGCATTGTCATTGATTTTATTTTTGTATTTTCTTTTATATATATAATACAGTACATAATGTCAGTTTTTGGGCAGCTCAGTGTAACTTCTTGATTGTTGTCAACTGTGAAGCAAACACCGGTGAGTGTTCACCAAAAAAACTCAGACCAACAGAAACTGAATATAACTGCTTACCTTCTTAGTCCTTATCATCTAATTATGATCACAGCTATCAGTGTGTCCTTTTCATCAGCTGTCATCAGCTTTCTTTCTCGGCCTTGGTGATGAAGGACCTACAGTGCAATGTGCACGCACCTGAACTTGCTAGCAGCTCCTGTATCCATGGGCAGCTGCCTGAAATTGACAGTGGAGTAGACTGTGGTAAGAAAGTTTTTGATAGGATCAGCCCTTACATCAGCTGGCAAGATGTACAGTCTTGTAGTCTTCATCTTTGCACAGCAAACCACCACCTTGGTGGATGAGGTACGATCCTATCGCCTGTTGGTGATGCTAATGTTTACCGGTGGCCTTTCGCAGATGCCAGGTGTCCTGAGATTATCAGTTATCAGTATGTGCCACTTAAGTAGTCATGGTTCAATATAAGCCATCATTGGTCCATATTCAGCACCCTTCTTTTTATATGGCTTGTGTAAGTCTAAGGTCTAAGTTTTAAATGTGCTAGTCCTGTGGTAGAGCAGTCATATGGCTAAGTGTGAATTCTGGGGTAGGACAAGGTGTGGGACTACTGCAGTCTGTTTTATAGAAATGGATACTTTCTAAAAGACCTGGACTTTGCTGCTGTCAAAGCAGCTGTAGGTAGAGATGAGCCTCAGAAATTCTAGGGAATGAGCTTGACTCTGAGAGTTGGATTCTGACTAGCATGGATCGAGCCTTGGGCTGCGCAGGGGTCCTTTGGTGTTACTGAAGGAAATCAGTGCTACTTTCCCACTGCAGTGGCTGAATTGGTCAACCTGTCTCCTGCCTTATTGCCTTGCTGTCCATGGTTTGATATGCGCATTTTTTGCAACCCACTACTCTCCATATTGGTAGGAGTCTTCCTGTTAAGTAATTATTTCTAATTTTTAAAATCTTCAAATGTTTTAATTTGAGTTTTAACTACCTTTCAATTTGACTAGGTCTTAAACCAACAAGTGCAAGAAAACTGTGACCTGTCTTTAAGTGTACCTGCAATTTTTTTTTGATTCAGGTGAAATGGTGAAATCTCTACTTCTGCTTTTTAAAGCTTTCTCCAATTTACAGCCTTGTAGAAGCTAACTTTTTTTTTTTTTTTTTTTTTTTTTTTTTTTTTTTTTTTAGCTCTTTATTTATCCTTCCTTAAATGTGTGCTCTGAGACCCACCTGGTCAGTGCAAAGTGACTTCAGTTCACTGAATCCTTCCTTTTCAAGTACGTTGTCTCCTTTGTCAGGAGCTCCAAACCTGTTGCTGCTGGACACGCATCTTTCATTCTCCTACTGAAATCAGTCCTTCTCCCAAGGAGACTTTAGACTTTAGCTATTTATAGACTAAAAATTAAAGTTAATACAATTACTTTAAAGAAAAAAAATTCGTATTATCCTCAATTTATATGAATTAGTGTCCCAAGTGACCACATAATCATATTGTCCTTCTGCCTTGTCTTTCCTTCTCCTTTGCTTTTCTTTAAATGTAGTTTATGAACTCCTTTGTACAAGTTGATCCATCTTTATCCCTGTAGTGCATGTATTATTCTGTTCTGTGTTATTATTAAAAATTAGTTAGGTATGTAAGATTTCCTCTGAGTGCTCCCTGAACACTCTGTATTGCTGCAAACTCACATGTCAACACTTCTTTCTGTTAGTATGCGGAGCCTTGTTGACTAGACAAGCAGGGATGCAATCGAGAGAATTTTAAAATCAGAGAGAAGCAAGCAAATGGTCGCAAAGTCCTTGAGGATGAATGGCCCAAGCACCCCAAAATATTGACCTACCTGTGGCTCTGTAGAAGGGTGGCTCAGTGCAACCCCTGTCCTTCCTGTGTGGAAGCTATGTCTGTACTGTGAAAGGAAGACTTCATTGTGATGAGTGCTTTTGCTACCTTGTCTTAATCTGGTTAGTACAGGCAGTAGTGGTGGTAAGAATGAGCGCTATGTCCCCTTCATGTGGTTCTTGATGTGGGACTTGGTGATGGGTTTTAGCATGGGAATTTGAAAGGTTACCTGAGAGTCAGACAGAAGTGAAACCGATGGAGAAGCCAGAAGAGGGACTTGATCTGCTCAAGTGTCCTGCTATCTGTATTATCTTATTTTCTTGCTCCGAATGCTGCTGCATTCATACAATTGTCAGTTATTTTTGATTTGGGCCTGAAAGTGTTGATGGTTACTCATAAATAGCATGTGTCATTATGGTGTTCACTTATAGAGTTTCAGAGTCTTTTCCACCCAGAAATGTGGTTAGTTATAGCTGTCTTCTGCCCTCAGTGAAGGTTTGGGCAAGTTGCTGGATGCTACAGGGCATCCAAGGTGACGACAAGCAAGGAAAACAGTAAATTTTTACTTTTAACATGAAGCTATTTGTTTCACATTCCTGGGCTGCTGCAGTGCACCCCTTCAAGCTCAAAGCCCTAAACTCAAAGTGTGAAGTCCTTGTGCTTTCAGAGCTGAGAAAGGATGAAAAAGAAAACTAAGCAATGGAGGTGCAAGAAATTAGCTCATGCTGGGACGGCAGCCAAAATCCGCTGAACTCAAAATCAGAGTCTAATCTGCTTGACTGCACTGCTGTGCTCAAGGCATGTGGGCAGGATGCCTCACGTCCTGCCGTGTGGGTAACGTGCAGTTCTGCCTTGCCGCTTTACACCCCTCCTTGACACTAGAGGACTGGTTGTCAGGAGCCTTCTGCATCCCCTGAAGAGATTTGCGGTAGAGGCAGTGGCTGTCACTCTGCGCTGCTTATTTATCTTTGATCTTGATTCTGGGAATCTGAAACGCGCTCATCCTGGGCTGCCAGAGGGAAGTGCTGCATGGTGCTGTCAACGTGACTGATTTCCACTGTTCCACAGAAAAAGCTACAGCTAAGCAGACCTCGCCTCATCCTGTTTCATGGGGTGTACCATTTTGCTGTTGCTGTCTCCCCTCACTACTTTCATGTAGCACCTTGCATGCATGCATTAAAAAAAAAAAAGTGCTTCATGTCATTTCTGCACTGAAAGCAACACTTTACTTTCTGGGGTGTGTCTGTTTCTGCTATTGCTTCTGTTTTTTGAAGGCTTCATATTGCTCAAAAGCCTCCTGCAAACTGCTTGGAAATGAGACCATTGCCCTCCTTAGCAAACAATATTTTGTGGCCACAAGTACGCATGAAAAGTATCTTAGGGTTAAGTTTCTCTTGATCCGGCTCTGGGTCAGGGAGTTAGCAGATGCATCTGCTTCAACCTGTCCTTCCGGCATCTTTGTGAGCTCTGCTCTGAAAACTGGGGGCAGAATCTATTTGCATGTGTGTGTCCTGAGAAGCTGCCAAAATGTCTCAGGAACTTCCAGGGCAAGCAATGAGCTGCGGTGCTTATGGACAGGAAGAGTGGCATTAAGAGAATAAGGTAAAGTTGGTATACCAATGGCAGCTTGAGCAGCAGGCTTCAGCAAACTCAGGAACTGAGGATCTTCTCTCCACTACTTGCTGTCCCTTAGTCCAGTCAGCACACTGAGCTGACTACTCTCTAGTTCCAGCGACTTGTTTCAACTTGATAGTTTAGTTTCATTAGGAAACACAAGATGGCAAAACTTGATGGGTTGTCTGGTTTCCATCAGCTCAGAAATGTACCTGAAGAGTGTGATTTTTATTTTTTTATTCTTATTTTTTATGAGTACTTCTTAGCCACAGATGCATCATCTCAGTTACAGCAGAAGGAATACCCCTGGGACAGTAGTCACTTTGTAATCCTCTGTGGTGAGAGCTACTGCAAATGAATAATTCACTGTTGCCCAATGTAAGAAAACTATTCGTGTTAATTTATAACTTCTTGTGGATGGGCTTTCTTCTGGGGAACACAAGGGAACAGATCAAGGATAGCCTGAACTCTAGAGAATTTCTGGCTATTAAGAAAACAATTTAATTCTTATTTATTTATTTTAATGAAACTTAATTTTCAGTTCCTTGATTTTGAACTGCCAGACAGCTTTTCTTCTCCACTTGGGTTATTGCCAAAATACAGTATAAACAAATTAGTACTTTCTTTTTTAAAAGCTTTACTCTAGTTGCCCTACCAGCTAAAAAAGAGTAGACAAACCAGAGGCATGTAACCTTTTTAATTTTAAAGCTCAAATTAATCCAGGCTGCTTGATATTTTTAGCCTTGAAGCAAGTAGATTGCTTTTAAAATATTAAAATATGTATTGATTTCTAACCCCACCATATTTTTGATTCATTTTATGAATGAAGTGGGAATAGGTGGGGCTTCGCCAAATATGATGATGATTATATGCATATTTATATGGAAGTGTATATGTGTGTGTGGACATTGTATATATGCTCCTCTGCAGAGACTGTTTAATGGAAAAGATGTGGAATCACTGAATTTTATCTTGGCTTTGGAAAAGCTTTTCTATTGTTGGCTATAATACAGTATTGCCTACTTCAGTGCTTTTTACTTCATTTCAAATGAAGTACAATTATTGTTTATATTCTTGTATCAGAAACTACAAACTATTGAATGTGTTTTTAATTAAATTCTGCTTTTGCTAATACACATTTTTCTTAAGATATTTTTAATAATAAAATAAAATTATCATAAATCAAAAAATCATGGACTAGATTTATACATGGAGAATTTTAATGATTAAGCAAATTCGACCTATGTGCATTCAAATACAGAGCTTTTATATACAGATATTTATATGTGTGAGACAACTTGTATACATGCTAAAAATCTTGTGTTCAGATAGATCAACACTTGCAAAATAAAGGTGCAAGTGTGAGAGTATTTCATTTTGTTTTGCCCAAAAGATAGACTGCTTTTACCTCATTTGAAATTAGGTGAGAATGTTAATGTAAGGCTGAGAAATGCTGTTTATAAGTCATATTAAATCAAAACCACTTGAATTTTCTCACCTCCTTTTTATTTTATTTTTCTCACTAGTGCTCTGAGGGCAGAAATTTAAATTTGACTTTATCAAATGTTTATCAGTATGAAGTGGTACATATAATTTGTCTGTGAATGCTAACCTTTGGAACACAATCTGTTGTAAAGCTGGAACCAAGTCTCCACCTGGGTTGCGTATACTTTGTGTAATTGAGTTAACTGCTCTATCTGGGCATTCAGTTATAATGATAAAACTGAACTCCATTTATCAGCTTGTCTAAAAAATGTCAAATTAGAAAATTAGTAGGAAAGACTTTGAGTCAACATGGCTTTATGAATCTTACTCGTCTCAAAAATTGTGTGCTTAATACATCCGTTTCACAGAAAGACCAAAGAATGTGATATGTTTTCCTTGGATAAAACTGCTATTAGCTTTTTCAAAGTTTGAACCTTTTGTTTCCACAGAACATGCAGCACCATCCTAGCACCAGTGTAAATACAATATGACTCAGTTTACATAGGAAATTAGGTGCTTGCTCTTGCCTATCTGAGAGAAGACTTTGTCATTTCAGCCCTATCTTAGAAAATCAGCTTACACCAGTCTTGTTTTCTGAAGCTGTCTCCAAATAGTATTCACTGGGAAGAGTTTGTGAGGAAAAATAAGTAAGATAAGACCTGAAATATCTTGTGTTTGTCTTAATTTCCCCAGCTGCATGTTTTAGCTGATAAATATTCAAACTTTTTTTTTCTTTAACCTTTACCTCGTTATTTCTGCCAGATAAGACTAAAAGATACTGGAAGCAGGAGAATCTGAGTGGCTCCAGCCAAACATCATCTTTTCTCCCTTTCCTAGCGGTTCTCAGGACTCAAGTTTTCATCTTGTGTGATGCTTAAGGCAAATGTGTTGTCAGTTTGCACCTGGAAATTTTGTCTGTGTGGATTCTGAGCCTCTTCTGCATCTGCTGGGAAGCGTGGCAGCCTGGCGAGAGTGTAGCACGTCCAAAAGCTCAAGAGATGAGCAGGTAGTTGTTGTGTGGCGGGCAGCAAGTCTGTCACCGTGCAAAGTGCTGAATTTGCTCTGTGGGAGTGAGGTGGGAACCTTGTTCTCCTGCAGCAGGGCTGGCGTGTTACTGCCCTGATTTATGTCCAGAAAGTCTAAAATGCTGTGCATAGTCCCTGCGTGAAGTCAGCAGCTGTGTCGGTGTAAAGCAGCCCCCAGCAGCTCGGCAGTGCGGGTTCAGGCCTCCGAGCAGGTGCAGCTCCCATGGGAACACCTCTTCTGAGCTTCTGCTGATTGATTCCAGGAAATGCCTGTAAGCCTAACCCTCATTCTGTGGTTTTTAACAGGCACCCTAATTGCACTACCTAAAAATAAGATCATCAGGCTAAATTTAAATCTGGATTACATCAATTGTTGAAGCCTGACAGCAGGGTTTTCCTGCTAATTAATACAAGACTGGTTATTAGTGTGATGTTCCTATTTGTTTTTCCTTACTACTTTCATTCCTTTCAGGTACTACTGTCTTTAGAATGTCCTTTTTATTCTTTTTTTTCCCTAAAAGTTACGTTTTCTGTCTGCCAGAGGCTTATCTCCCTTCCTTGCATTCACCTCCTTGAAACTGTTGGCAAATTTGCACCAGTTTTGACCATTGGCTATGAAAGAAAGAAATTAGTTTCAGTTGTAGTGAGATGTGTCCTGAGAAAGGGAGCTTTCCTGTAAAACACTGGTATATTTTTGGAATTATTGTATATGCTGTCATGGAAGCATTGTGTGATGCCTGCTTGTGAGGGACTTCAGAACTGTCTGTCCAAATGGCTCTGGAAAATACTGCAGAAATGACTGAGTAAATGACACTTATGGCTAATGAAGTACAGGATAAGAATAACAGTTTTGTGTTGAAGTAGCAAAATACAAAAAAATCTTATTTGCTACATAAAATTGAAACTGTGAAAGGGGTAAATAAAAATAGGATATGTACTTAGGAGTCTTTTATGTTCTATTTTTTTATCAAGAGACTGTTAATCTGTTGTCTTGAATACAGTAGTCTCTCTTGCTTCATCTTTCTGCAATATAAATAATGCAGTGGGCACACGGAGGTTTAAGTGCATCAAAAAATTCTCATTCAGATGGGCAGCAGTGAAGCTTGTAGGCACTTCAGTTGAGCTCTTTAAAAAATGTATGAGCGTATTTCTGCCACTTCAGGCTGAAGCCAGTTTCTTTTACTTTGTATAACTTGAAAATGATAAGAAAGCATAGCTTTTGTGTGCACCGTATTGAGTTCTGATCATTCCTAATAAATAAGGAACCTAAGCATTCCTAAGAAAGAAGAATCCTTACCAAAAAAAGGTCCTTCTAATAGATAAACTAGTTATCAAAAAAAAAAAAAAAAAATCTTCCTCTTCCTGCATTGTACTTGATTTATGAGCAGTAAAGGAGAGTAACTGAGGAAACCTGAGCAGATTCTTGCTTTGTATCTGCCAGTTTAAACTAGATTCCTAAGACAATTGTTGCAGGCAGCTCTGGTATAAATTAATGGTTAATTTAATTTGACCTTTTTAAGAGGCATATGCCATAAGTAACGCCCTTAAATGTCCTGCATAAATTACTTAATTTAAGAAATTCAATTTGCTTTCTTTATTTTATTGCCTACTGTGTGTTTTCAAAGCTATCTCCAGCCACTTCCCTAATGTAATAACATTGGAATGAAAGTCAGACGACTGTCAAATAACTAGGCAGGTCTGGAGCTAATGAAAATGAGTAGATTTGAGTATTATTTAACTGATGCAAGACAGATGTTCTCAAGCTGTTCCATAATGTTTTCACAGAGATTGTTACAAATCATTGCATGGGCTGCTAGGCTTCTTTTTTTCTCTTTGTGAGAAACATACAATCTCTATATAAATATAAGAAACATTTACATGGAAAATTAGTTTTAGGAATATAGTCAGTAACTGTTTCTTCTTTTTTAATGAAAATTAAAGAATTTTACGCTGATTCTAATTGTAGCTATGGCCTATGCAGCCTTGTTTTGTGTTCACTTGACAGAGTGAACCCTAATCTTCCTCAACATGGACCTGGTTGAGACCTTTACATACATACATATAAAGACAATGAATAACTGAACTAGTTGATCATATTTAATGTGCCTGTGGGGAAAATTATTGGATCTAATAGGTCATTCAAGTAGACACATGACATTCAAAAGAGATGAGGACTCTGGCGTAGCATGTGAGCTTATATTCTTTATAAATTGAGGATCTGAGCCTGGTAGGTTAGGCTGCATTTCTTGGAATCACTGACAAGTAGCATTACGGAGTGTAAGATGTGGGTTCTGTTTGGAGTAGAAATTTTTAAGCCAAGTAAGCTTTATTTTGGCTTTTTTGTCATTGCAGTAACAAATATGGAGATGAATAGGTGGCAATTCCATGGTTATTGTATAATATGTATAGGTTCTTGCATAGGTGAGAGGTAGGATGAATTATTTTATGCTCATCTCAGCTGCGAACTAAAGATTTTTTGCAATTTAGCCATGTTTTTTCCAGCTTTTCTACTTTCTCATCTTGATTAATACTGCTTGCTATAGCAGAGCTTTTTCCTCTGTCCTCTTTTTCAGCCTATGTAGTCTCCATGTGGTCTTTTAAAAATCTTGGTGTAATTTTCATATGCACTAAATAATCTCTCAGTGTGCTGCCATTTTGCCTTAAGTCTTCTTATGCAGCTGTTTTGCAGATAAAACAGACATTAAACTGCAGATAATTGTAAGCTTTATTTTCATTAATTGAATTCTGTGAGATTTTGCTTTTTATTTTGATGAAAACTGGCTAAGACCCTAAATTTGTGTGGAGAAGGGGAAAAAAAAATGCTTCTGCAGTATTTTTGTTATGGGGTGATTCAATAGTTAGATTAAGTGTATATTCAACCACTCCTTTTTAGTTCTACTTCATCAGTTTTTTTATCAGAAATATATTTAAGATTTTTGTTTTTTAGTTTTGTTGCAGAAATATGAAAGATTTTCTAGTAGCATTTACTTTTTGTATAAAAGTTATCTTTTAAATCTTATCTGAGGCAAAATGTATCTGAAACTCAAATATATCCATAGTTATATAACTCATTAATGACATTTAGTTTTTATTTAAAATAATTCTAATGTATCTCTGTCGATCATTTCTTGGTGATTATGTGTGCTTTTTACTAAAATACTCAAATTTCTTAGTTCTTAGGAATAATAGTAGCTGATACAACGAGTTGGTTCCATCTAAATTACTTTGTTCATCCACATAGCTTTTACTGATTAAAGAAACTTTGCAGGTTCATTAGAGATGAAGGATCTGTCTTATTTGATTATAGGTGCAGATTAAACAAGCATATCATGTACCAATGTAAGCTTTCTCTGTAAGAGGTGAAATCATTACTGTTTTTCTGTTGTTTCTATTGACACAGTGACTTTTTATTTAAATTTTATTATCTAAATAAAATGCTGGTGATTCTTCTCATTAATTCCAAAAGATGCATGTCAAAAAATGTTCATGTTAGTGGCTTTTATTTTCTTCCCGTTCCCCACCCTCTCTCTCTTTTCACAAAATAATCCATTTGTGTTTTTAGCCCTTTTAAGTTCTTACTACCTCATCAAAATTGAATTCTAAGCAGCCCTGGTTAATCAGCGTGTGACAACTTTCTAGGTGTAACTGCAGAATGATAAAGGCTGATTGAACCGGAGTTAATTTTGGCTTGGCTTTTACCTTCTAATTATTTAGCAGTTCAGCATCAAAACCACTTCACCACAACATGCCTTCAGGGCCCTTCATAGACAGTACATAGCTCGGCAGAGTTGAGCTACCTCAAAAGCAATGCTGTAGTTCAAGTGATTTTTTTTGAATGTTTGAAAGCTGAAAGACTTGGCTGATCATGAGAATGCAATGAAAATTATCAATTAGAATACAAATGTGCTAATTAATATATTAAAAAATTAAAACTCCAGTAAGTAAATAATGAAGTCAACAGCATGCTTGCTGACATGCAAAATTAAGTCCATTCTGAAGACTGCATTTGTGCACGTCTCACATTTAAAATGGGCTGTTTTGCTTGGGATTGTGTCGCAGCACATTCCTATTGATTTTCAGCAGTGCAGGATTTCAACATATAATTGCATAAAGCAAGAAGAGATGGAAAGTAGTTTTTTGTTTGTTTGTTTTTGAAAGGCTAAAGCAAATTCTAGTGGGTACCTCTGTGAATCCTCAGAATATTACAGAATCTTGTTTGATGACATTTTTTCATTAATGACACTGGTATGTACCAGATATACCACTGATATCCACCAGAGTAGATAATGAAGGAGATAGAAGAATGTAGCAGTTATAACTTGAGAGGGGTAAGGGCTATATTTTTATCACGTTAACAACAGGACTGTTTATATATTGTTCTTCTGTCTCAAACATAATTCATTAGAGTTAGGAGTCATACAAGTTCAGAAGTTCATTGAGACACTCCAAGAAAAATAGCAGGTGCTTTTGGCTGCATTCTAAGTAGTGATCTTCTATTATCAGATAAGTAAGTACCATTTCTTTTCTCATTCCTTTGTTTGTGTAAGTGCATCCCCATGTATGTCTGCGTACCTACTCATTGAATCAAATGTTCTTTTAGTGTGCTGGAAGAAACCAAATGCAAGAGGTATTTTATTTCAAATGCAACACACAGTTCAGATTGCAGACATGTATCGTCTTGAAAACTCTCTGCTATTTTCTGCAGTAATTAATCATTATTTTTGGAAAGTGTTCTAATTTGGGTCATTAGAACACTGTGCCTGCCTAAAACTCCTCCTGTAGTTTCAGCAAATTACCTGTTTTGTTTTGTGTAGTTGTATGGCATATCTATATGTTGATTCAGAAATAGGGAAGCAAACTGAGTTCTGTATTTCAAAATGAGTGGGCAAGTTTAACATTAAATACAAGTTTTCAGATTTCTCTTTCAATAGAGTTTGATTGTTTTTCAATTAATTTTGAACCTGAACCTGAAATTTATGAAAGGACTAGAGAGCCTGAAGTACAAGAAATCTATTTTTTTAGCAAAGGAGTATACAAGAAATACATGAATTGCTTATGCAATTAAAAAAAAAAAAACCTTCATATTCTCAAATTAAAAATTAATATATAGGATGCAAATGATATAGTTTGTCTGTACCAATAAATATTCTTTGAGTTAGCTCCATAAAAAGAGTTAAGACATTTCTGTATTGCCTTTGCAAACACCTGGGTGGCTCTGCATAAACTAATAATAAAATTTCACTTGGTGAAAAATGTATTTGAGGAAGACAGGGAATATTATTAAGGAAAAACAAACAACAACAACAACAACAACAGCAACAAAAACCCTACAGTTATACGAAATGTTAATATTCTCTTCATTTGTAATGTGCAGAGTACAGCCAAGCCTGAAAATCTAAAGATAAAAAAATCTGCAGAGGATATGTTATAGTGTTTAATATGACTTTAAATGCATGTAGATGATCAATGATTTTATAGTCATGTTAAAATCTACTGCTCTTGGTTTTGTTTGTTTACATGTTAGCAGACTGACTGTACTGAGAAATACCTGTGGTGCTGTTTCGATCCTTACCCCTTGCTATCTCAGGATAAGTGGCCTGTAAGTAGCTGCTGCATTCCCTGCACCTCTACCACATCAAGATTTTTGGTAGTGTCTGAAGTGGTCCCTGATGTTGTTACCTGAGAAGCAACAAATGCAAAGAGGAGCATGAAATGACTGCAGGCGGGTGTAGTGGAGGAAGGAGTTGTAGATTTGACATTGCGTCATCTTTTCTGTTTCACCTGACAGTAAAACCTGCCACAATCCCAGAATTAACCAGAGAAAATTAACAAGGTGTTCCTACCTCCAGAGATTTTGCTGTGAATTTGTATACTGATAAAAACAAACATAGAAAAAAACCAACCTCTTAGCTGTTCTGCTGAGGCTGGGGCTCATTCTTTCTTGCCTGGGCTTATTTCACAAACCTCATCAGAATACCAAGTAACAGCTCTGTATCCTTTTTGTCATTTCACATCCCCAATCCTGACTTGTTATGCACCCTGAAATGAGTATGATGAGTAGGAAAATATAATTTTTACTTTGTGAGAAGTCCTTGTCCTGAATGTACCCATATTTTTCTAGGTTTCCCACTTGTGGGGAAAAAAAATTGGGGGTGGGGTGGGGAGCAGATCCATACTGTCCTGTTGTTTTTCAGTGTCTAGATTTTGTAATATTTTATCAAAGTAAATCCAAGTACAGGCTTTATGCTGTCCCTCTAGAAGGAGTCCAGCCACCTGCTCCCCTTGCTGGCAATTTACACAGTTTATTTCCTGCTTTGACAGGAAATTCTGCCATTTCTGCTTTGGAGGCTTTAAGAGACCCTGCATTAAAGATCCTCTGAGACCACTGTTACCTTTCAGAGAAGGAGAAAAAAGTAGAAATTGTATTTGATAAGATGAACATCGGCGGGCGGCATGCCCTAACAGTGACTAGCAGTTTCTTTCATTCTTTCATTTTAAAACAACTCATCTGTTGTAACAGTTTGCCACATGCGTTTTAATTTCATGGGATCTGAATTTCTGCGTTTTGTTGGCCTTTGGCATTATAAGCTGTAAAAGAGTTGTAGTTAGCTTGAATATTGTCTTTTCCAAATAAGAGGCCCGTAGGTCTCAAGAATTTAGTTTTGACATTTCTGACTGAACAACCAAGTAGCCAGTAAGCATTTCTGAGTCTTTGGTTAAGTCTCTTAAACTGTAGGAGGAATTACTAGTTGAGATTTAATTGTTTAGTAAAGGACCCCCCACACACACCCCAAGGAATTGTCATTTCTTTTTATAGGTCTTAATATGGAAACAGTCTTGACTGTCAACTGTGATTTCTGTGTCTGAAGGTGTTACCAAAGTCAGGCACATCAGACTTAAGGTGGCATTTGTCTTATCCTTTAGGTAAAGTGACCCCCCACTGCGGAGTTAGGTCTTAAGCATGACACTTTCCACAATAATCTCTTGAATCCTGCTGAAGAGGTTCAAATCACTTTATTTCTCCCTTGAAAAGTCAGGAATTCAGCTTGAACAGTGTCTCATATCGAGTGTTTGCCCTTGTTCTTTAGAGAGGGTTTTAGAGCAGTCCCTTTGCTGCAGTTGCGAATGGAGTCAGCTTCATGGGTTGAAATGGGAAGGATGGTCAGACTATTAGGACTGGGTAAGAGAGGTCCTTTTCCTGTGTGATGGAGTGCCATGTTGGAGGAACTTTTCCAAAGAGCGGAGGTAAACATGTTATAGAGTACTCAAAGTCTACCAGCAGCATGACAGGAACGTCATTTGGGGCATGCCTACATGTGGTATATGGTGCGTGTGAAGATATCTTATATATGGCTAGATCTTTAAGCCGTAAGAGTGAACGTGTAAAAGAAAAAAGAAGATGCAACATGACTGAGGTTACTTAAAATGATGTGTTTGTCTACAGGACACCTTGGGCTGATGTTGCTGTGAAATGCTCTAAAATCCAGACAGGTCTTATTTTTAATGCCAGCAGGAAGAATGCTTTATAACATAAAAATGAGTAAACTTTCCCTTTTTCCCTCTAGCAAACATGGTTTGTCTGTTTGTCTCTTCTAACATCCCTTAGCTTTTGCAGATTCTATCAGTGCAATCATCCTGTTTTCACAAATCTGAAGAAACTCAAGAATTGGATGTTCTCTGTAATTTCTTCCCCATATGAGCTCTTTGTTCAGTCTGCTTCTACCAGCCAAAAGGTCAAGACACTGGGTAGCTTGGAGGGTTCAGGTAATAAGGGGAGGATAACTAGGCCAGACAGTTCAGCATCACTCAACAAATGCATTGACTCGTGGACTTTGTTGTTGAGTCTATCCTCTCTTATTGGATGTTGGTTACTGCCAAAAGCTTGTCTTTGGTAATTTACAGTGATTATACATTGCAGTATGATTTAAATGGTATTCTATCTTTTTATTTGCTTAGTGCTACTATAGTTAAATTCCCACTGGAAGCTCGCACAAGACTAAGAGCAGTGATAACCTAAATATATATCTTTTCTCCTATGACGCTCTTATCATTTCAATGCCTAATTTGTAAAGACCTAAACGACAGCACTATTCAGTTTCCCGAAGGGGATTGTATGAGACCCAGGAGATGAGTAATGGCTCTTCTTAATCAACGTTTTGAAATGCCATTGTCTCGTCATTCTTTATTAAGCATCAGCACTGCAGTGTGGTTTTTTTGTAGCATAATATGAAATAAGGTGCTTGCTGCTAAAAGCTTGTAATTTTAACAAAGAAGCAGCAATCAGAAAAGGGGCTGGCATGCATTAGCACTAGAAATTCAAGGACTGAAAGCTTTCTGCATTGAGGACAAGTGTGAGGGAGAATGAACAAACACCAGATGGAGACCAGAGTCCTCTCAAGTGCACCAGGGTAAGTTGCCAGGTCTTGCTAGTAGTCTGTTTTAGCATTGATTTGTACATTCTCAGAGGTTCATGTAATTTCAACTTGCCTACTTATACTGCTGTTACATTTTATTTGACGAGTATCTCAGTATTCCATAGAGATTTAACTTATGTTTGTTGTATCATACTCAATCCCCCTTTTTGTTTTTCGTACTGCAAATAAATGTTATTTCTCAGGAGCTGGAATAATCCCCAGATTAAATGTGAACAGAAGACTCATGACACATCTCTATTTGAATAGAGATTATTTTCAATATATGATGAAAAGAACATGAATTTTCTGATTTAAGACTTGCACGGGGCAAGAAGGGACTATAGTAAGTCATCAAATTGTGTTTTAGACAAGTGTATCTACATGATTCCTAACTGAACTTTTCCTAGTCTTTCTACTCCTAAGTTTCTAGCTCCTACTCTGTTTAAGGACCTGCCACAGCAGCCCAACCAGCCAACTTCCATGTTTCACCATTATGGTGAGTCAAATAATTTCTAATTATGATTTCTAATCCCACTCCAAATAAAATGGGCCCTTCCTTCCTTCCATCCATAGCCAAAATTTATGTTTGCTATGAAAGCCCTCAACCTTTTCTCAGAAGTCTCTCTCTCTCTTTTTTTTTTTTTCCTATTTTTTTCATTCCTGGTGTTTTCTTTTGGATTCTGCCAGATTTGTTTACTTGCTAGTTTAATACATGCAAAACTGTGTTCAGTACTGGAGCCTCACCCCAATGAGGAAGAAATCTCTCCTCAGCAGTGCCTGAAATCACACTGATGTCCTCAGAGAATTTGCAGTTCTGTATGTGTCACTGTCATGCGCTGGGTGTTTACGCTGTTTGTGGAACAAGCATAGTCCCATCTTTGCTGGTTATGCTGTGGCCTCACTGGTTATTTTGTGGTTTGTATTTGTGTTTTTTTGATTTCTCATTACTGAACGTAGTATTTTGAACTTGTTGTTACTGAAGTGCATCTTATTGATGTCAAACTCTTTTCAATTTGTTGGATTAATTTTGAGTTCTGATTCTGTCATGGAAAGTGTCGATGACCCCTCTTTTCATGTATGCTTCTGAGCCATCGTGCAAGTCGTTAATGAAATACCAAAGAGAAGGGTAGCTGTAGGGTAACTGCTGGTGAAAGGTGGGGAGGGTGTTGGGGGGCCCCCGAGATATGATGTGATTTTTGGTCTTAAGCAGGGAGCCATTCTTCTGTTTCCTTTCTTTGCTGCAGTCAGTGCAGCAATAATGCAAACGAACCCTTCATATCCTCAATTACTTTAAATGACAGCAAGTACTTTTATATCTGTTTTACAGAGGGGGACAGAGGGCAAAGTGACACAGCTGGTGAAGATGCTACTTGTTCCCTGAGCAGCAACTGGTGCTCGAGCCTGCTTGTAGCCCAGCCTGCCTTCCCTGTGCTTCAGTCTGCCCACCTGGGAAGCTGGTGGCAAAACCTAGTATATCTATCACACAGGAGTGTTTTCAGCCTTGATCGATATTTACAAAATGCTTGTCAGTAGATTAGTGTTATTGCTAATAGTAGGGAAAGAGAAGGGATAAATAATAAGAATAAAAAAGATAGAAAATTGTCACAGTATAACTCTTTAATCCCACTTTCTCTGTGCTCTGCAGCTATAAGTGGGTGATATACAGCATCCCTGTGGATGCAAGTTGTGTGTCCACCTCTTCTTTGCTATTTATTACACATAGGTGAGAGCACTATACTGCTGATGTCATGACTATTGATTCGAGGTAAGCGAATATGTCGCTGCACGTGGATTTATGTGTTGTCCTTCAGCTCCTCTGCTCATTGCGACAGGAAATATATTACAGGGTTGAGTTCAAGGGTTGATGCTAGAATGTGAGGCATGCGTGGAGGGATTGCTCTGCTTTTCCAGAGGGAGATTTCAGGGCTTTTGCTCTGTCTAAAGCTGTTTGTGGTACTGACTCTCTACTGTCAGTTTCCTGATATTTTTATACCCTTTGTAACTATGCCTCATGGGTAAAATTAACTTGCTTCCTACCTGAAGACAATGCTTTGATTCTCAAAGTTAAGTGCCTTCCAGGAATGAGTTGTCTTTTCAGTAAGAGCAGACATTACTAGACAGAGTTGGAATAGACTGAACTAGAATTGATGTGTGTATTTTCTCATGCAAGCATGTATTACAACAGATATTAATGGCACCTTATAACTCTTGACAGTCCACTGAAACAAAAACAGACTTAATATTAAGAAGGAACAGAACAGTGACTTGATATCAGTCTTTCAAAGGAGCATTTTTCAAGATTTTTCTTGTCTTTGAAGGGTAAGAGCTAACCCTGATCTTAATTCTATTTCCAAAAATTAACGTCTGTGGCAGACCTTGCATTTACTAATGACAGGGAAATCTGCATTACCCCCTCACCCCAGCAAAAAGATTTGATCTGTTTGGCCCACGTAAAAACATAGTTAGCAAAAAAGAAGAGTAAGTTCCCTTTCATGCAATTCAGTGCAATATCTGCAGCTGCTAATCACAGCTTGAAGCTTTCCAACCAAATGGAACAGTTGTGGAACAGTTACTCTGATGTCCTCAGCCAGAGGTGACATGAAGGGACATATTGCAGGGGTTTCTCTCTGTGGAGCAGTCAGCATCTTACCAATGTTGCTACATGGCACTCATCTGTGATTTTAAATTTGTCTTTTATTACTCAATGCTCACTGCAGTAAGGAAAATTACAATTAAAGAGCAAAAAATGCAGATAGTTTCTTTTATTTTGTTGCAGGATAATTATTGGATTGTTGGGAGTTTCCATAGCTCTGGTAGAGGAAGCTGCTGGCAGAGCTGACCTTAACAGAGACATGGACTTGCTGTGGGGGTCTCTGTGCGCCTGCAGCTGTCAGTCAGTTCAACAGGGATTTCCAGAAATTCACATGCAGTCTAAGTGGAAATATTAAGGTCAGTGACAACCTTGCCTGCTTCTGCCTCTGATGTAAAGCATGTCCTTGCTGTGGGGAGATGGGTGCAATATTCTTATTCCCACTGAACTAGATTCTCCTCACCTGGAGAAAATTTCCCCTTTAAATATCCCTCTGTTCTGTGAAATGACCTTGTGAGAATGATGTTGTGAAGCTTCAGGTGGATGGAAATTATTTCTGTTAGAAGAAAACAGTTGTTTAATTATATTAACATATAACTTGCTAATATTTGATTGGTGCAACAACCAACTTCTTCCCAACAGCTCTGCAAAGAGGTGGCACAAAAGAGTCTGTTTTATTTCTGGCTTCTGAATCCTGACAGTAGTAAATATTTTGCAAGTCATGTATTATCCCATGTTGAGCCGCTCATTTCACTCCTTCAGCTCTACCTGGAAGACTGCTGAGGGAAAGGTGACGGCTGAGGACACGTGTCAGAGTGTGTCGTAGTCACAGTAAATATGGTTCTGAACTGCAGGCTGGGAAAATGCCACCTCTCACTGTCCTTTTGCAGAGTTTCCCAGCAACAGACATTGTAGACAATATAAAGACAGAAGAGCTGTTTAACTCCCCACCTTCATTTTACAGACTCTATTATTTAGTTGTTTGGCTAATTTAATTTCAACTCTAAAAGAAAGCAAAATAACACTGATTTTTTTTTCTCTACAATTGATGCTGCTATTTCTGTCTACCAGGAGGTTGGTGTGTTCAACATACTTGAGGGGAAGCAGTTGAACAGACAGACCAACCTCATCTTCTTGCTGTCATTTCAGCCCCTTTCTGTTCTGATGTGTCTGCCCTAAAACTTGGTAATAGTTTTTATATCTGCATGAAATGACAGCAGGAACATTTGCAGGAGGACTGCCCATGACTCATTGTACAATGTTTTTGCTTTGTTAGTTTTCAGTAGCACTTGAAGTGCGAGGTACTCCTGCCTTGACTTTAGATAGGATATTCTCCAAGTAAATATCTCAGCATCCGTTGCTCCTCTAATAAGCTGAATTTGTACTTAGATTTTGTGTGTGCCATGTGCTGGGGTGCCTACCTGGAAAGCAAAGGGACGTGGGAGCTTGGGTAAAGCCAAATATGCCCCCCGTCCCTCGATCAGCTGTTTTGTTTTGGAGAAGCCAGTGCCATTTTCAAGACAGTGTCCACCAAGAGAGAAGAAATGTCCTGCACCACATCTGTGCTATGCTTGTCAAAGTGTCCAAGGTTGCGTGAACATTCCCTTCAGGATGCCTGAATATTGCTTTCTGGTATTGCTTACCACTACTCTTACCTCCTTTTTAATGCATACCATGATGTGTGCACATCAGGCATGTGATGCTGTTCAGGATGGTATCAAGTGCTACCCTCATAAGACTCATAAAGTCATTAAAACTTGGTAACGTGTTGCCATTAGCTAGACAGTTACACAGTTGATGTTTTTTTCCAAATAAAGTCTGGATATATATAAAAAATAATAAATCTCATTTCGAGCTCCATTCACTACGCACTTAACTTCACACTCAGTGCTAAATTTACCAGAAACTAGGTTAATACATTAATGATACTGCAGGTGCCTGTATTAGGTTGTTAAGTTTAGTATGTGAGCTGAAGTCTACCTCCAAATATTTTGCAAGATATGGCCAAGTATGCAAGTTTTAACTGTCCTTCACACCTCTGTCCCTTGCCATTTTGTAGTAATGTGTCTTGCTGGCCACAACTGCACTGCACGGGTCATTCAGTGTGCTCAGAGAGATGAGCCGCTTCTAGACGTTTTCTCCAGCCCATTAGGCACAGGCTCTCTGTCTTCCGTGTCAGATGTGACTGTCTTTCTGTCTACTTTTTTTGTTGAAAATACGCATTTTTGTGGGCACTGCAAGGAAAATTACAGTCCTGCTAATGTTTAAACCTGTCTGATGGCATCACAAAGCCATGATTGAGTGCGCTACGTTGTTCAGCACCTGCAATATGTCTTTTTTTTTTTTTTCTTATGAAAGGCTCCTCTTCAAGAAAACTCGAATGATAAAGGGAAACTGGTGGAGTTTATTACTCTGTTCCATCAGAAGTTTCCTTTTCTCTATCCCTCTGTGCAGAGGCAGATTTATTTTACTGTTCCTAGCTGCAGAAGATTGAGAATGGCACAAATAGGTTTTTCTTTTACACATATAGGTCTTTTTTTTTTTTTTTTTTGCTTCAACAAATCTATTTTGTGGAGGTTGTACAATGTCACAGATTCTGCCTAGTCTTTGTTTAAATTACTCTCTCTCTAATCTCTCTAACTATCAAACTCTATACCTAGGGTTATAGCATAATTTCATTTTAATTCCCTATTTTCCCACACTTATTCATACTTGCATAATATAATTTCCAAGATGAAATAATTTCCAAAGTGATTTGACATTTGAGATACAGAAGAGATTATGCATGTAACCCACCTCTTTTAGCAGGCATACGAAAAGTCCAGTTTTCTGTATTTCCGTATTATTTGAAATGAAGATATTTTATGAAAAGTGAGTAGACGTGACAAGTCTTCTCTGGCAACATGACTGTTTAAGGAAGACTAAAGTGTGGTTGAAAGGCAGTCCTTCAGGAATTCCCTTGAGTGCCCATATGCCCTTTAGATTCAGCCTATTTTAAAACTTCTAGAAATCATCCACATGCCAAATCTAAAAAATCTTTAAGCTTATTAGGCTTTCATTGAGGTGGGGTATATACAGAAAACTTTTAACTAGCAACAGTGACCATCTTTTAGAATAAACACATTATTAATGTTGCTTTGTCTAACTTAGTTGTTTTTTTTTCCATCTCTGAGAAAAATAATTGATGTTATTTAAATAACTGTGGTGTGCCCTTATCTGTGTGAGGCAATCTTCTTATAGCATATCACTGTGTCCTGTTGGACTTTGGGCAATGGGAAATTCTAGCTTATTCCTTCCACTACCACAACTGTCAATAGTTGTTTGACCCTATATTGTATGCTTGTAGAGAGAGGCTGGCATGGTCGATAATAAGCCTCCCAAATTATTGCTCCATGTGATTTTTGAATCCAGTTCTCCCTTCTAAGAAGGATTTCAAAAGTAATTAAATGCAGGAGGTACTCAAGTTCATTAGTAGCTAAATTCCAACACTGCTCATTCTCACTAGTCATAATTCTCTAAGTAGGAGGTAACTTACTTATGAGAAGATAAAATAAGAATCAAGCTCTTAAAAATAATAAATAGAAAAACACTATTTCTTGGAGGTAGAGGATAGTATGGGAGCATCAATTCTTTAATTTTTTTTATTTGCTGGAAGAACAGCATCTTCTAGTCAGATGGTTCTTGTCCTGGCTGACACTGATTTGAAGCTCTCAGCAGGCTGCCCAGCTCTTTTGTTTCTTGCAGAGGTGATAATATCCACCGCTGAAGCACAGCATGCTCTGTCTTGTCACCAGTCTGTGTCACTGTGACTCATTTGTACAGTCTGGCCTTAAAACATCCTCTCCTCATACTGGTGTACTTCTCTGGAATCTCACGGAGGTGGGGTTCTCCTCAGCTGAAGGCTCCTGAGGGGACAGATTTCACCTTACTGTGGTACTTTAAGACATATTGCTTCAAAAAATGGTCACCCCTGCCTGCCGGGGGCCTGGAGGAGACAGCAGACATGGTCTCTGCGTGGCAGATGTTAGGTTACCATGAGTTGAGAGCAACATGAATTGCTATTGCCATGAATAAACCCAAGTACCAAGTCAATACCTAACAGAGGGTTAATTCCATTTAGAGCACATTTGAAAGAAAGCCTACAGTATTCTAAATATGCCCCTGACTCAATACTCTGCTTTTCTGTAGAGCTGTATGTAAACATCCATTATAATTTTTTCCTTCTCTTTCCGTCTACCAATTTAATTTGTTGTTGTTCTATACTGGATGACACTTTGTAGCTCTTAAAACAGCTTTCATGCTTATCTGTTAAGGTATTCTGAAGATTAATGAATTAAAGCACTTTTGAGGGTAGGACTGGGTAGGGTATCAAACAAGTTGTTACAGTAATTTGTAACTGCTGAAATATCATAGCATAATTTTCTATGAATTCTGCATAGCAAGGATTTGCCTCAAGAGCTATATATTTTTTCATTAATTTTGGTAACAGTTTGTGGATCCAGTGGCTATTGCTTTCCCAGCTTTGAAATACTGGCTCTCGAATGTGCACAAGTACATTTTCAACAAGTATATACAGAATTCCAGGCAAGAGTGCTGCGTCTCTGAGAGCACAGAAATTTTAAGCTGAAAGGTTGCTTTCCTTCTGAATCAGGTTGAAGGCATAAATTTTTTTAAAGAAAAGAACAGTTTCGAGGGCTTTCTTTTAATGACAGCATTTTTTATTGATGTACCTGTTTAATTTTGCTTTGGATTGGCTTAGTAGTAATAAAATGTTGATTAAAATATATGTATATATAAAATATATTTTGAAAACTCCTCAGCATCAACAAATACAGCCATATGTTCTTTCTGGTCACAGCTTGATACTGAAAATTAGTTTTTCACAAGAAAGATATCCAATATGGTGTATATCACTTTCAAGGGCTGGATAAATTCTTCTGAATGTGACCCTAATTGTAGGTCAATTAGGTCAACTCCTAATTGAGTGCTTCAAGTTGTGGTTCTGAGTGCTCTTAAAAATACAGCTCCTTCTGGCTCTAATTTTCTCTTCCCCATTGTCTCTTGGCACAAGAACATCTGTTCCTTTCTGGTAATTTTCCATTTAATTCTCATCCCTTTTAGAAGTAGAATTTGATAAAGTTCTGCACATCTTTGCATCTATACATTGTATCTTCTTGATTTTTATAAGCATAAACCATTTACCTTATAAAACCATCTTTGTTATAATTGAGAAATTTCTTGTATAACTGCATGTTCAGATAGTGTAGAAACATAATTTAAATACCTTCCGAAAACCACTGCATCTTCTTTACTGTGCAATCTTCTCAGAATTCTTATTCCAAAATCTTCCATATTCTGCAGATCAGCTTTTGTAATACTGAAGTACGCTGTGGAGAACTATATGAGTGATTTCAATTTCAAAACAATGAGTCTGATCCAAAGACTACAGCTAGGAGTTTTTCTATTTTATTTAATGGTGGGTGGATACAGCTTAGCATCTCTATTCCTGGGCATAGAACAAGCTGTACTTCATGTAGAGCTCTTAAAAAAAAAAAGGCATTTCCTCTTTTGCATTTAAGATTTAAACCTGACAGGACGACAAGCAGCTCTGTGAAACCCCAGGTTTCAACGTTAGTAGTTTTTCGTGTGTCTTGTGAAAGGAGGGGATCCCTGTCTGTATTAATGCCTCCCTGTTGCATGCAAGGCTGTGCACACAGGTTGGTGCGGTCCCCCCGGGCAGCACTTGGTTGCTTCAGGGATGCTGGTAGCACTTTTGCAGCAAGGGTGCCATGCGTTCAAAGGGACTGCGTTTGGGCTAGGATGGGAAGCCCCTGTGCAGTGCCCTCTTCAGCATCTGGATTTATGTTCAGGTCAGGACCTTGTATAGAACAGAGGGTGCAGAAGAGCGATCTACTGCAAATCAACCTGAGCTGGGGAGATACCTTTTCTAGGGACACAGAAAATTAATCCAGTGAGTTTGAGTTTTCAGGATAACAAATATTTAAAAGATAGTAAGTGGAATTAAAGTCCAGAAAAGATCTTTTAGTGTAATAAAACTGTTTTTTACCCTTTAAAAAAAAGAAACTAATGCAAAGACCAAGCTTTTATAAGCAAACTGAAGCTGACTGAATTTTTATTATATAATGTTATATTTATGTATAATACATATATAAATAGCATATGAATACACAATATGTTTAGTATTTGTACTAATAAGATCTTTGTGAAGATCACTATTGATTACTGATTAAAATATATAATTATGTGTTTTTAATTTTTAAACAGTTACGGAAAAGAGATGTACAATTACAAATAGAAAAACATATCCACAGTCAGGGAAAGACTCTTACACCTGCATCTAAATGAACACTTTTCCTGATTTTTGAGGAGTAAACATCCTGGGGGTTGAGGAATTCTAAAGGCTTCAAGGAAATCAAGATTTTGATTCTGGTGTGGCAAGTCAGCTTCTGTTGCAATGCAAAGTGTCTGCATATAACCACAGCTAAAACCAGGCATACTGATTGAATGAACCCAAGGGAGCCCTTGTGCTCTGTTAGTATTTTATTTTCTATGAGAACCTCACAACCCAAATCCTGTTATTTATGGATAGTAAGACATATTCACTAAGTGGAGAGAATACCTTTCCCGTCCTTAATCCTGCTATAACCTGATAATTTATCTCCCTTGGTTTTGGTGAAGCATGTCTCACTTTTTTGTGATTAGAGCTTGGATCTCTTAATTTTCACAGGCTGCCTTGTAACCTATTGACTTGAGAAAATTCCCGTGGAAATCTGAGGAAGACATTGTTACTGTAAATCTGCCAGAGGATGTAATTTTCTGGCGGGAATTCCTGCCTGTTGGTTTCCTCTATACAGCAATGTGTTTTGATGCTTGTCAAAGATGTATGGTTGATGACAGTTCAGGGGCAGCACTGAAAGCCTACGTCAGCTGGAAGCAGGCATAGTTTGCGGTAAGGGCGTTTTTATAAACATATTGCCTAGGGCAGGATAACTTCACCGCTTCTCTTCTCAAAGACTCTCCCTCAGCTGCTATTTAAACACGCAGGGCAGCAGCCCTATGCATAGGGACACGTTCAGGGGAAAGAGACCGAGCACATACGGGGTAAAGGGGAAAGTGTTTCTATAGCAATACATCTAGGGTACGTGGATGAGAATCAAAGGTTGGTCTTACTGTCATATCAAGTGCTTGTCAAGTCAGGTGCACTTTTTCGGTATCATAACTGAAGAAGTCAATTAATACAATGGAAAAAACTTTTTTTTTTCTCCTATGGCCAAGGTTGCTACTTAAGGCATCGGTTGTGAATGGATTAGGGACCCAATCGTGTCTTACTTTATCTAATTTCTAGAGACTTTTCAATAATTCTTTGAAAGAAAATAGAAAAACTGTTTGATTGCTGCTATCCATAACTTTTATGGCTAAATAAAATTATTATGTCATGATCTAACAATGACCTTCTTAGAGACCTTCATCATATTTCAATACCTGAAGGAAAGGGACTATCTTATCTGCAGTTTGGTAAGGCAAGAGGAGAAGTGAAAGGGGAAACAGTCTGACTAATATGAAGGCTTTTGCTTAATTTATATTTGCACGGTAGTAGTGTTCTGGGATGCTTAACCAAGTGCCTTTTCTAGGGTAGTAGTATGGGATGCTTATGGCAGGTGCAAAGGTTTATCCTTCCCATTTTGCAATTTCAGTCTGAAGTGCAGGAACTTCAGGAGTTTATATATACATCTTAATTTAAGGAAAGTCCATCAGGGCTATTAATCTGATCACATTTTGAGCTCAGACATTTCTTAGGTAAAGCTGCGCTTTCTAACTTAATCCTTTATACCTCTAGCATCTTGCGACATCGAGTTCCACAATAACACTTGGCGTTTGCTGAGGAAACAGCCCATCTGTATGAGTCAGACTACAATGTTGGCATAAAAGCAAATGTGTTTAAACTGACCTGAGTATATTTAGGTTAGAAATTAGAATAACAATCCTACTATACTCATCAGACTGTTGGGGAGTGGAGGGTGCCGGTGGGATCAAACTGCTGAAAAGACAGAATGTGGCAAGTTTATCAGAACAACTGTAAAATGTATTTGAAGGTAACCAAACTTAATGAGCCAGATTCTTTCTGTAGTTTCCTGGTTTTTAATGGTAGGTATTTCTTCCTGCAAAGCATGGAAATTAAGGAGCACAGCTCCTGTCCACATGAATTGCAGTTGTAGGAGCAAGTCTCTTAAAAAGCATTTGTAACGTGTAACAAGGACTGATGTCCTGTTGCCATTAAGAGCTTCTTATTTTGGAATGCACTATAAATCTGATGAGTTGTGGAGACTTATTATGTATAAAATATCTTTTTGGCATCCTGGAAAATTGCCAGTTGAGTTTTAGTACACCCCTTTCAGCACACTCAAATAAACTGTTTTGGGGCATTTTCATTTCCTGACTTATCAGATGACTCCTCTGCTTTACTTTGGATTGACTAATTTTAAGCACTTTTCTAGAACTCTAATGAATTTAAAACACATTTGTGGATCGGAAACAAACATATACAACTATTACTGTGTGAATGCAAACCTTGTTTTTTGTGAGGTGTACCGCAGGAATTCCTCTGTGCTTCTGGAGCTCTGTGTTGCCCACGTTGTCTTTAAGGCCCTTGTACAGTGCTATAGCTGGTGCACTTGAGCAAAGGTCTCCGCAGGTGAAGGATGGCCAGACTTCCTGTGGTTTTGTTTGCTCAGTTGTAGTGATTTTCTTTACTTGGTAACCCACAAACTAAAAGCATTCCAAGCTACTCAGCCAGACACCACCTCTTTGAGACATGGCTCCATCTCCCCTTC
The DNA here is from genome assembly GCA_003342815.1 of Eudromia elegans. Classification (NCBI taxonomy): domain Eukaryota; kingdom Metazoa; phylum Chordata; class Aves; order Tinamiformes; family Tinamidae; genus Eudromia; species Eudromia elegans. Next base: position 74,331 of record PTEX01000241.1, on the reverse strand, counting down.
TAGCCAGCTGCAATAAATCAGATGAGTCAGCAGAGCTGAGCTGACATTCCTTTTGTAGGATTGCAACAACTATTGAAAAGGCTGGGCCCACAGAAGAACTCAGCCTTCTTGTCAGAAAGATAGATTGCCATGCAGATATAATGAGAGTCTGATTTAAATCTGTATAAATGAAATCAGAATTGCCTCCTCTAAAGTTGGCTGGTTGGAATGTTTTTGTGTTGTTACATTGCATGCTTTCCTGCAGTATTTTCTGTCCTTAATAAGTGATTGCATTAGACTAGAAGCAAGAGGACTGTAACAAGAGGTAGTAACATCTTACTACCAAGCATGCAGACCTAAGTGTGCTGTCCAAAGCTGTACATCTGACATGCAGATGCCAGCCAAGCAATTGGCCGTGGAAATTGTAATTCTCCTGTACAAATACCTTTGGAGATAAGTCTGAATATTAGATTTCTGATTGAACCATTGCTGTCTTAGCAGACTGCATGTGTTTATGCTGAAGTAGTCTGATTTTGACATTATGTCCATTCAGACTGCTTATTTATTGGTTTGTGGAGTTGTGTCCTCAACAAATTGCTCTGATTAAAAATCTTGGATAGCTTATTTCTGTATAAAGTTTTTAATAGAGATAAAAGTGATTCATGTTGCACATTAAATTTGGCACTTTTGCAAGCATGGACCTATAATGCTACAGCGATACCCATGTTTCTTAAGTTTGATCCCCCTAAGTTACTCATTTAGATGCTTGAAACCTCATCTAGGTTATCATACTGTAAATATATAAATGATACGTGCTTGAATCATGTTCTCAAATCATAACTTGAAAGTTTTTTTTTTTTTTTTGTGGCAAACGAGCAAAAGAGATTGTGTCTGATATTTCTCTAAAAGATTTTATGATAATTAAGACAAGTCATAAAGTCTGGGAAGCTGTAGGTAGCCAGAAAAGAACTATAACAAGTTATCTCCTTTTCTTTCTTTTCTTTTCTTTTTTTTTTTTAAATAATTAAAAAAGTGGTTTCCTAAGAACAGAGATTCCAGTTTCCAGTAAGTCTTAATATCCATGTAATTTGAAAGAAATTTTGAAAGAAAAGTGTTAGGGTGAATTTTAATATATTTTGATATATTTTGCTGGGGCAAATTGGTAGATTTTGGCCAAGGTCTTTAAAATTGCTCATGTTTTCTAAGACGTTCACTTAGACATAAGCTTATGTTTCAGTTAAAAGTTGTGTTGATTTTTATGTTTTATCTATTGAGAATCAGGGAAAAATAGTATGTTGCAAGAATATATTATATTCACTGGGTGAATTTTGATGACAATGAAAATTCATACAATTTTTATTTTATTTTGTTTTGTTTTGTTTTAGAGATAATGTACCCTGTATGAGAAGACTTATTTTCAAAGCTTTTGCAGGGTTTTAATAAGAGAAAATATGAAGAGTATTGATTGCTTCTGTAGTTTATTGAGAAAAAATGTATACATTCTGACTAGAAATGAAACCAGCACACAAAAATAAAAAAAGGGAACTGCTGATGCTGTATTTAGTGTGCATTGATAAATTCTGGAAAAGAAGTATAATTTGAAGACTCTTGGAATTAACTTTGCACTATGAACATGAAAATCAATTCTTGTTTGAAGCAATTAGAAAGAAAATGCTATAGGTCATTCACTTCCAAAAGTGACCAGAATTACTTGGATAGCTGCAGGTATGAATACTGTGGTCATTAGATTTTATCATTAAATTTTATCATTAAAACATTTGAAAATACTTTCCCTTTATTAAGAGGCATAACCTGCATTTATAGACCAACATATAGCCTATTGGGATTGTATTAAAAACCGATTTTATACCAAGTGTTGTGATTTTGCTGCTGTAAAAAGGATGCAGTTAGGCTGGAGATGTGGGCAAAAGAAGAAAACTTTACAGTATGTCACACATGAACTGTAAATTTTTTAAAACCTTCAGGTTTCTTCGTAGTCTGTTCTTGCAGAGAGGGAGAGTTGTCAACAAAAAGGTATATGTTCCATGGATTGCAGAGTTTCATTAGAAAATTATTGACACGTGTTACTGAGAACAGCCCATAAGAGAGAGGTTTATTAAGAGAATGTGTATCATAATAAAACATGATCATTTATTTGGTTTTGGTTCTGTGTTCATTCTAGAAAGCATACTGGAATTTTAAAAAATATGTGCCGATACATGATACCATGTTGTTGTGGACTCTTGATCACAGACTAAATTTTTTAAATTTAAATTCAATTTTAGACTACTGTAATTAGATTGTACAAAATGATGAGTCATTTCTTTATGAATTTGGATTTTACTGGATGCCCAGTTAAAATTGTTTTGCTGGGAGATTGAATAAGAAAACATTTGAACATCTCCGGTGACATATTTAAAAAAAAAAAAAAAAAAAAAGTCAGGAGTTTGTGAGTTTTGGGCACTATTAGCATGTATGCTAGGATGCCCGGGCTTGTTTGCCAGTCTGATACCCACTAGAATCGGAGAAGTGCAAGGACTAATTTTTAGTATAATGGTTCTCTTTTTATTTTCTACTTGTTCTGCTATCCAGCCAGAGACAGCTGTGTGTTATATCTGAACAATATTGTTTTGGTTGTCTTTGGTTTTAACATCTTTGTCCTCTTATTCTCTTAGATGTAAGATAGAAATAATAATCATTGTTTTTAGCATTCTGAAATAGCCAGATAATGCTATTTTATTTTTGTTGCTGTTTTTACAGTTCACAATATATTGTATCAGGATTACTTTGAGAACTGTTAATGAATTGACTTGCAAAGCAAAGTGTAAGACTCAGTAAAATCTGGGGCTCAAAATCTATTTGTCAGCAGGAAATGAACAAGCATACTTGGCATACTCAGGCCATCTGTGTCAAGGAAGGATGAATGTATGAGCAGCGCAGTTGAAAAGATACTTTACCAATTTCCAAAGAGAGTTCAAGCATTCTTATATTGCATTTTGAAGTTGTTTTGATTCCTACATGTTTGTAACATAGCACATTGGGCTCTGAGAAGCTCGGAGTAGTTATATAACGTGAAGAACAATTTCTTTGAAGAACAATTTCTTTCACTAAGGGTTTTTCTTCCTTCACATTGGACAGTAAAACAATCTTATTTCCCATGAGATTATAAATTAACCCAAAAATTAATGTTTTAACTTGTAAGATTGGATGAGCTGGTACCTAGCACCATTAAAGTTGTCAGTATGCACCATCCCAGGAACGAATTAACATAGCTTGACATCTTTAGAGATTTCCATAAGAATTTTTCTTTTCTTGGACTGATCCACACACCATAGATGTCACTGTTATTCTGCTTTCCATTTTGAAGTCAGCAGCAAACTGGTGGCATGCAGATTGCAGAAGTTGTAAAAAATAATCCTGTATAAATAGCTTCACTGGTCAATGTCCATATAAAATGATAATATATGAGCATAATTTAGAGGATTATATGGCTTTTGTGAAATTAATTATTATATGGATTTCGTTCTCTATCCCTTGCTTTTTCTCCCTTTAAGAAGACGCAGTTTTTTCATAGATGTACGCACTATTCAAAATAGTGGGTTTTTCTGTTCAAACTATTTTTTGTTTATTTTGGAGAAAGACTTGTGTTTTATTACAGGTAAGACTGCTTCCTTGCTTTAAATACTGAGGTTTTCAGCAAACCTAAAGTTCACAAAATTAGGGTCAAATGGTACAAATGACCTTTGATTTTACTGAGCTGTCTGGCTTTGGAGCAGGAGAGCTGATGTTTAGTTACAGCTATTTACCAATGTCACCTTGCACTGGAAGCTTACTGGACATAAACCAACAGGGGAACAAGAAAATGGCATAGATGTGGCTTAAGCAAGTTCATTATCATTTAGGTAGTGAACATTTGGAGCAAGGGGCTTATTTTCATTAGATTCTTGTATGATACTGGCATGTTCTGCTCTGTAACAGGAGATGATAAACACATGAAATACCTGTGAGTAACAACAGAAATCAGTATTTGTCATATTTTTGGTAGAAATTAGCAATGCGTCTGGGCATAACCTAGTAAACAACTTATGGTTTGTTTCTTTTTTTTAAAGGAATGTCTGTGCTAAAGTTTAAAGGTAAAGTCTTTATAAAACCTTAAAGACTTGGATGACAATACAAGCTGTATTTAACTTTTTTTTTAAACCTTAAGGTTTTATAAAGTTTAAAAAAAAAGTTAAACACAGCTTGTATTGTCATCCAAGCTGTTCTATAGTAACACATGTATGTCAGCAATTTTTAAAAGCAACGTCACAGGATTTTCTATTCCTTGGGTATTATAGTGGGCTGAGTGAAAAAGAAAAATACTTAATCCTGGAAAAGGCATGATAAAAGCAAGGATAAAGCTTGCCAGAGATGTGACTGTGATCCTGTATACTTTGTACACCTCAAGACCGAAGTCCATGGCATGCAACCCTTACACCTGCACTGGTGTTAATTCCCAGAACCCCAATAAAAAGAATAGCAAATTACACAGCTTTGTAGCCTCACATATGTTCAAGACCTTTGTTAGACTGACTACTTAAAATATGTAACAGATTGAAAGTCTTTGTCAAATGCTTTGAGGATCAGCCTTGTTTCTGAAGCTGTCTCGATAACCTTAATAAGCTTAAGTAGAAATATATTTTAAAAAGAAAGCAGAGATTCTTGAACATAGTTTTGTAGAAAACAGAGAATTATACAGGAAATCATATTGGCATATTTTTCACAGCTCTCACAGCTCTTACCAGGTCCTTTCCCATGCTACTTTCTTTGAACTGTTCTCTTGAATGCTTATGCTGAAGAACAGGAAAAGACTTCATTTCAGAAAAGACCGAGTTTCATCTGCGCTCATTTAGGTCTTTAGGTAAAAGAGCAAATGAGACGGGATGCAGGTCAAACACAGTTACTGTATTGTACAGCCCTTTTCACAAAAGTTCGTCGTTGTTGTGACACTGTGCAATGTATTGGGTTAAAATCAAAACAAATGGAAAATCCTCATTGTGTTCGATTCCACTCTTGAATTTTCCAGAACGTTCGTTGGGGATTCTGCAGATCCCTATTATTGTTGTCCTTTTCAAGGTCTGTGGTGTTTTTTTATAAGGGTAATTGTGATTTATCTCTCTCTGGAAATGCTCTGACCTTTGTTTGCTAGACAGTTAGTTAGCTGTGGACAGCACCGAGGCTATAAGCAGCAGCTTCTTTCTCTCCTCACCTTTTCCATTTTGTTATGAATCTCTAAGCTTTGAAAACAAGTGAATCAGGCTTTTGCATTTACATAAAACTGCCTAGCAGTAAAGCGTTACCTGGTAGGTGCTCTACACACTGTATGGGAGGCATGGGTGTGATTTTGCTGCACTACTTTTGTTAGTTCCTGCAAAAATTATATGCTAAGTGATGGCATGGTGCTCAAGTGCAGTGTAAACTGCTTTCAGCCTTTTAAACCTTTTGTGTTATGTCTTGAACTCACCATAACTGCTGGTACTTTTATTTCAAAAAAGGATGTAAGAACCAGCTATCCTCTTAGTTGGTGTGGCTACCTTCATACGTTCCCATACAGGAAATTTCTACTGTGATGAATTTCTGAAATTGAATTTGAAAGATAGTGGTATTACCCTTTCTTAGTTCATTGGCTTTATCAGAGCCTGAAAACCTAGATTAATTTTAATCTGCAGTGACCATCCTCCCGGATAAAACCTCCTTTGTGCTCCACAACACAGCCCATGGGGCTGTTCACGTTAGTGGGAGCAGCTTCAGGCATCTCTTTTGACTTGTGGTTTTCTCTTTCCCATGGGCTGGTATGGAAATCAAATATCGAAACTTCTTTCTTCCTACAGGGCTATTATAGTTGGTGAATCAGGCTTCCTGCACATAATTACATAGTTTTAATTGGAATTTGAAACAAGATGTATGATGTATAACATATACCATATAAAAAATATATTAAATTCTGTCCTGATTGAACTTAATAGCAAATCTACCAAGCTAAGTAGGTCCAAGATGTCAACACAGATTCATATCATACTAACCTTTTTCCTCTCCTCTCCCTAATTCTTATCGTATTAAAATCCAATTTTAAATAAAACATTAAATAAAATGTTAAAGTACGAACAACTAATGTTGACTGCTCTTCTTGGCATGAAAGGGAGAAAAATGACCACCAATTACTGATTTCTGCGACAACTGAAAATTATTTGATTGCCAAACAATGTATAGGTGTGTGGTTTTTTTGGGTTTTTTTTTGTACCTGTGCTAGGTAGGAATATACTTTTGAGGAGTTTTGTCCTTATTCAGAAATCTTTGTTTCTTTTCTTCAATCTAGAGTTTTGTAGCTAATAGTGAATTTCAGAAACCAGGTCACTAGTTTATTTCTCTACTTAGCAGTCACTGAACTCAGTTGATGTTAGTGTTAACTTGAAGCCATCTGCCTTGTATCTTAAATCTCTGAATGTTTCTTCCCACACAGATGTCTTGGTATTGAGCACTATATTCAGAGATGTAATTTCCTGGAAATTGGTTCCTCTGAGCACCTTATGAAATAATTGAAGAATAAAACATTTAAAATCTTAACTATGACTGCCAGTTTACCGTTCAGTATCCAGTAGCTCTTTGTTATTATCTTAACTGCTGTATCCTGTGACTACAGAGTGTCTTCTGTTCACATTTTATTCTATTCTGTGTGTATCTTTTCCTACACTATATTGTCCTTCTTCTCCATATCTTGTTTTTAAGTTTGACTTGATCATAATTTCAGATCTTTATTTTTTTTTGAGTGTTTTATTTGAAAGAAAGAAAAGTACAAAGCTCATAAATGGACAGCATTTTTTTAGTCTCCCTCTTTTCTAATGATATTAAAGCCATTCAATTGACTGACTGTTGTTCATTTTCTCTCTCCTCATTCTCACACAGGATATTGATAGGAAGATTTTCATTATCATGCTCTCTTTCAAATCACTGATTTTACAAAACTATTTGGTCTTCTCATACTTCTATTTTAATCTATATGGAAAGTCATTTTAACAGAGGTTGTTCTAGTCTACTTCAGTTCCTTTTGCTAATTATGTAGGGTCAGAACCTGAACTACTGTATATTTGAAGTTAAGAAATGTTATTTTTGCTTAGAAGATGACATCATAGTAAATAAAGGAGAGAAAATCTTCTGAGAAGAAAATATAGCTGCATTTTCTTTATCTCATTTCACCTGGCATTCATTGTATATAGTCAATGAAAAATGTTGTGTGCTAGTGATAACTGCTGACTTAAATATGGTAAACACTGTAAATTAAAGAACCGTAGCTATAGATATAAGCAATATATGAGGATAAATAAAGGCTTGGTAATAAGCAGACATGGGAAAGAAGACAGAAAGTGTGGCATAGGAGCGCAGAAACACCCTTTTTGTCTGCTTGAGTTTCTCTGAAAATGAATACAAGGCACAGTTCTTGTCTATGTTGTACACTGGCAGTGCAGAATTAATCATATTGGGCCCAGAAGCTGTGCTGGTGGAAGAGAACATTTAACTAATTATTTATATCCATGGAAACTGATCTTAGACACCACAGATATTCTGACAGCTGCTGCAAAATCTTTCTGTTATTTAAAAAAAAATGTCTTTTCATGGAAGTTGCTGTTAAATATCAAAATTCAGGCATCAACACTAGGTTTAAATTAGCTCTGGAATAGACAAGTTGTTAGCATTAAACAACCAAATTAGTAGTGTGAATGAGAAGTCTACGGCAATTGAGTATTGTACATTTAGAGTAATTTGTTTGGTCTATTTTGTTACTTTCTTTATGCAGTCAGAAGTGCTCAAAGATGAGAGAAATAAAGTGAGGAGGGAGGGAGACTGCAAGAATAACATTGAGCTAGTGTAATTGGAGCTAATTTAAACTGATGAACAAAATTCGTGACGTTTGCATTTCAGGCTTTAGATGAAATAGCTTATGAGCAGCTAATACGGAGATGTAACTCATCTTTTATGTTTTAAACTGCAGGAAAGTAAGGCAGATTTTGAAGTCCTTGTATTTAGGAGAAATGAGCAAAATTAGTGGCTTCAGTTCTTCTAAGTTATGCACCTTGTAAAGATTCCTTTCTAGGCCTTTCTAGGTTGAATTTAGTCCTGCCAAAGTAAAATAAAAGACAGTGGTTTTCTGCACCTGTGACTCATCTGGGAATGTCTCTGTGTCTGTGCCTATACTGCTAAATAAAAGAGGACCAGACAGTAATTCTTGTCCTGAAGGCCAAGCAGTACTGACTGGCGTATGTTGACACCACTTAGAACTTCTTGCCTGGGCAGCAAACTCTGGAGAGCTAGTTGGTGCATTTTAAAACAAAGCAAAAAGTGAACTAATAATGAAGCAATGTCAGTAGTCAAAGGTCTGATACTCAGATTTACTCCATGGCCACCTTTTGTTTAGCAGTACAGATATATCTCAAGAGATCATGACTCCTTGCTAGAGTGTGTAGGATACAGAGACCTTAAAGGGCTATGGTTCCTCCTTCATATTTTGGCATTGCCTGGAGAGCAGGAGGAATTGTATCTGTCACTTGTCCAAGGTCAAACTATAGGGATAAATAATGTTTGTGGTTTTTATGATGGTTTTTAATAATGAATATTTTGAGATTTTGGAAAATGTCTTTTTCTTTAAGACTTGAAAAGGATTTCTTCAAAATGTTTATTGAAATGAACCAAGCCTGTCCCTGGAATGATGGCAGAAGTGTAGGGATCTTTGTAGGAGCCTGTGCTGTAACATACGTGTCATGATAAGGATGGTTTAGAGTTACTTGGAAGATAGAGAAAACAGTGCCTTCAATGCTTATTCATGTGTTTTATATATAGGAAACAGTGACTGACCAAAATCCATGACTGGAATAGTCTTATAACCACAAGCAAAATTGCACTTAGCAGTTTTCATCTTCGCAGAAAGTAGAATTTCCAGGATTGTTGGATCCCAGATAAGGGAACATTTAGTCCAGTGTGTGATATGTGTTGACTTTGTTACCTTCTATACCTTTATGCGTCATGTTATTCATCCCCAGTGACTAAGCAGCATCATTCTGAGATTTTCTTCTTTGATTTATAAATACAGTATATAAACATTAATATGCTGAAGAGAAGCTTAAGTAGTCAACTACTGATGCCTCAAATCTCTTGTGTGAAAGGGAGATACCTGATGCTGGAATTTTCTTTATGATACATACAGAGATAAATAGATGAAAAAAGCTGAAAACAGAAAAGAGTGTGTTCTTCAATGGGCACAGTCTTTAAATAGAACTGGATATTTTTTGACAGATAGATCTGCTAGTTCATCTGTTGAACTATTTGGCTCAATATGGAAATGACTTGATGACTTTCTATCACTCGTGTTCTTCTACAGCTCTGCCAGACCACATTAATGGGTCCCTTCTGTCGTTAAAGTCTAGAAGGAAAATGTTGTCATTAAGCCAATAAGAGAGTTGCTGACACTTTTTATATAGCCAGGAATGTGCCATACCATATGAGTCTATGCTAGCATATATGCATAAATGTCTTACATTGATGGTAGATCTCTTATTTATTTATTTATTTATTTATTTAGAAAGCTTTGTACATGTTTCTAGTGCATCTCCTCCTTAAGATTACTGAAGTGTCTTGGTGTTTTTTATCGAAAGACAGAAATAAACATAGCATGAAATAGCTGCATATTTGGAAAATATTCTTCATATAGAACTTTTCTCTAGAATGTTGTGTTCTTAAGGCAAAGAAACAGAATGAGAAGGGAAGAGGGAAAAAAGATGTACACTTTCAAGAGGAAGTGAAATATAATACGCAGTGGGAAACACAAACTGTACTATGAACATATGACACCTGCTGAAATGTTTTTCTTACAATTTATGCTTGGAAAAAAAAAAGACTGTTGATGTAGAAAATTTGAGTGTCAGAAACAAAATGTTTTAAAGAACATCTCCTGCAAGCGTTGGCATTGTCATCTTTGATCATTGTGAAGCCTTCTAAGTGTTTGGACTGCAATATGTTAGCATGACTTTTTATGGTTGGTAGATTCTGTTTGCATCAGAAACCACTTTAGGAGACAAAACTGATGTGTCTGAGGCGGGAAACATGAAGAATGTTCATCTTATGGTTTATTGTGGTGCCCCTTGCAGCTAGTGTTTTATAAATTGCTTGATAAGTAGCTAATTTTGAACATCTTTTATGAAGTTATAGTTGGATTTTGTCTGTTTAGTTAGTGTGTATGTATAGTGAGAAGATAGAGAAATTTATGGAAAAAAATGTATAGGGGTCATGACTTCTTGACTTTAAAATATGCAGTACAATGGAAGTTGTGATATTTGCAGGCCAGGATGAGGAAATAAAGCAGTAACGAAGCATGGGGAGTCTGTTAAACAGCTCTCTGTGTGATAAAGAAGTGTTTTGTACTGTGTGGTTTTGTGCCTTAGAAACCAAGATAATCTTTTTCTGTACATGACAGCATCCTCTACCACTGTCATCCTAACAGGATGCTTCAAACACATGCAAATTGGGTGAGAATTTCTTAGTTGAAGGTTCATGAAGTTGCAGCCTGTTTGACACTTGTTTCTTCATACATCTACCTCTAATCTACCTCCCTACTTTGCTGGCAGAGACAGAGGCCTGTTACCATGTGAAATTCACATTAAATCCAACCCCGTTCAGAAGGGAGCTGGGCCTATCAAATAACCAACTTCTGCAGCATGGATGTCGGCCATTCTGCTTAACATGGGTTGTCAATTCCTTTGCACTTTGCCAAAGGAGTTGAGAAATGAAATAATGAACTTTTGGGTTTCTGTGTTACTGTGGTAAAACACAAACATCTAGGCCTCAAGTTGGCAGGGGTGGCTTGCCCTGGCATTTAATTTCTCATGCATATTAATCAAACACTTAACAGACTGGTTGTTATTATTGTAGTATGATCACACTGAACAGTGAGACTTAGTCCTATGAAGCACTGGGGTTCCAACCTTATTTTTGTGTTAGCTTAAAGAGATATTAATGCATAGGGCTGGGCTTAGTTTTGATTTATCTTATTCCAGCAGTTCAGATGTGCATTTGGCAGCATGTTATTGACAACTTTGGCACTCCTTATTATTTTGGCAGTGGAGCAAGTTTATCCAGTTCCAAAAGATACTCTGGGAGATTCCAAATACTCTGTAATGCAGGTGCTTGTAGTAGTGGCATATATTAGTCACTAGGCTGAGGAAGAATATTTAGAATCACCTAAGTAGACTGTTATATGGGATGATACTGCACTTTGGCATTTTGTCGGGTGATAACTTAATCATCAAAAAATCACATGACACCAAGTTAGAAATTCTGTGAGAGGGTTAACCTGTATCGGATCACAGAGGGTTGTCTGGCCACGCTGGGACTTTGTCCTCCAGCTGACTATATGCTAGAGGCTGTTCATATATTTAACAGTGAGGAGACCACTCCACAAACCACTGATCTTGGTCCTTACAAGAGTGCAGGCCCGTGGGGGTCTTAGCACAACTCTGGAACCAGTCTAAATCAAGAGGAAGAAATGAGACCAATACAGCTGGAAATTATAAAAATAAGAACAATTACATTCTCCTGCAGGATACATGACCAAGTAGTTCCCAGATGAGTAGTTAATGTTGCAGTCTAATTAGAGAATGTCCCTTACATCTTGCCTATCTTACAGGGTAGACAAGATAATAGCATTTGTTTGTGCTGTCGGGCTGGTGGATAGGGTGAAAAATAATTCATCCATTTCATAATTTCTGGAACTATATCCAGTGATCAAAAATTGCAATGTTAACGTAGCAGAAGGCATGACTTCTTGAAAACCTGTTTGATGCATTTTTTGGCACAAGTCTGTTTTCTAGTTGAGAAATTTTGAAGCTCTTGAAGCGTGAGAGCTGTCAGCTGAACTAAATGACTGTTTAATATTTTTACAGAATAGTGCTTTATCACAGAAATGTCTTTGCCTCCTTCTGCTTAATGATAAGCAGTTTGTGTTTCTGTAGTAATTTGCTCATATTGCACACTAGTTCATATTTTTCTTGAGTTTTTGCTCAAGGAAAAGCAAGGGATGCATTCTGAGTCAAGGGCTGAGGATTTGCTATCTTGCTCTTTCCCACAGTGCTAGTAGAAGTTATCAATACACTGCAGTTCCTGTATTGTCTTGTATTCCGGTCATTTTGCCTTGGAGAAGACAAACATTTACATTCTGAACATTGCTTACAGCTGTGTAAAATATATCCTTTAATTTATAGAATTTAAAAAGCATTACTGCAATTTATGTCAATGCATTGAATAGATTGATCAGTGACTCAGTTGCTTAAATTGATATTTCAGAAATTACAAGAAATTTAGATCAATTTTTCAACTTTTCAGTGAGCAAGATCAACTCTTATTCATGTGATTTTTTTTTCAAGAAATTTGAGGAATGTTCACAGTTCCAAATAATTCAGGGAATGCTCATATATTCAAAAGAGTGTTCATAATCAGATCTTGAATATCTGGAAAATAAATCCAGGATACCTAGCTTTTAAAAATAAAGCTTGGAGAAACATTTTTAAGATATAGACTTTATGCTTGAGTGCTTTATTAAGGATTTAAAAACAAATTTTCAACAAAAAAAAGAGCTTTGAACCAAGGGCCCAAGGTTTGAACAAACTGAGTCTGCTCAGCACAGTCTAATTAAGCATTGATGAAAATAATAAAAATGCTGTGAAACCTTTAAAATATTTTTATCTGGCAAGTCTTTTTTTTAGCAGCTGAGATGCATTATGTCAGTGAAAGCCATATGAATATGTTGATAATAGTCTACCGCAGGTGTCTGGTAAATTTTATGCATAACTGAATTTTTCAAAGGGAAAAAATAATCTTTTGTTTCTTTTTTTAAAATTTTTTAATTTTATTTTGCCAAAAATATCCTTTTCTAACAGGAAGTGAAAATCAAATATTTAATTTTGTGCTAGTTTAGCTGAAAATAAATAACCATATTTGTTAATTAATCAGATACATTAAACTGCCTATTCCTGTATTGCCTCGGTGTATTATGGCAAATGTATTTTAGGTGCCCTGTTCTCCTGCTGTCAAGGCTCCCTCCTAGATATCCCATAATGTTTTAAAATCTCTAGTCTAACCAACTCTGCCAACTAGACATCCCATGGTTTTTATGTATATTATTACAGATTATACAGATATACAGATATATCTATTATACATATACTTATTATACATATGCATATTCATTTATGTATATTATTACGTATTGCCCAAATTGTTGCTTGTTAATGCTGTCAAACAAATCTGCTTTAAAACAAGATGTCTTAGTTAAAAAAAAGGGGGGGCAGTGGAGGAGAACTACTGAATGGAATTAGTGTTATTGAAATTCAATTACGGCTCCTACTGAAAGGCAGTTCCAAGTTCTCAAATGCTGTTGACATGCTCCAGGAGCACACTCAAGTTGGTCATTTTAGAGTTGGAGGATTTTAACAGTCTGTGCTTTGAAGAAGGGAGAGAGATTGGTGGTTGAGAAAACTTGGAAGGATTTAAGTCTGTTAGAAGTCTGGCACCTCTTCCCTCCAGATCAGAAGCGGTGCTCTCAGTGAAGCAAGCTAAAGAAGGCAGCAGTGTATGGCCATATTGTCTCTCGACAAGGGTGCAAGGATGTTTAGAGTCTGCATTTTGGGGGCTTTGCTCTGAAGAAAACAATTGGGGGAGGGAGTGGCATTCCGAAAGCTTGGGGGTTCATTTCTTGGTGTAAACTGGGTTCAGTACCCTGAAGCCTGCCTTAGGCTCCGGGACTGAATTTTTATATCATCTGCTTATCCTTCAGGATTATTGATGATTTTCTATTATCCATTTCAACACTCTTGATTTTGAAAAGAAAAAACAAAAAAGTTCTTTTGTGAGCTTTGTGTCTTTTTATGGTACTGTAAGCTGAATCATTCCAGTAGATGTCACTGTGGGTCCCTGAGCTGGAGTCGTCCCCTTTTTGCTTCGGTGTTATACACCTTATATTAGCAATGTTAAACCCCCTTTGTAACGATGCTTCTGAATTGCAGCCTTCCCCAAGTTGCTAATTGCAGCTCTTTGCAGAGTGACACAGGGACAGGTACTTGCCCCTTTATCTCTCAAACCTTGACAAAGCTGCAAGGGCTGCAGACACTGGAGTTGGGATCAGCCGTGGAGTTGGGGAGAGCCTCTCCATGGAAAACACTGGAGAGGCACATGCTGAGCCCCGAGTGGATGCGGATGCGCTTTGGGCCATGGTAGAGAAGCGCTGGCTTTACTGAATTAGCAGAAGCTAACATCGTGCTGGGAAGAAGGCTCACATCTTCAAAACATCGTGTTTTCAGGAATTCTGAAAGGGATTTTTGATTTGATTGTGTTATTTATCAGTCTTATGCTGAGGATTTTCCTGCATTTTGCACAGCAGTATCGGACAGACCTAAAATTTGGCAGTATCCTGTAGACTCCTGAGCTTCGCCAAGTAAAGTGAGAAGATATATATGGTGAGAGAACAAAAGAGCAGGGAGTGCTGCTGAGAACAATAGCTAGGTGTGGACAAGGCAGAGGAGGAGGAAGGAACTTGGGCATAGATGAAGTAAGAGGACAAGGGAAGCAAAAATACTTTCTCATACTGCAAATTCTAGATGCTGCTTTAAGTACTAAAAGCTAGTATTTTTTGTTGTTCAGGAGCAGTAGACAAGGAGATTAAAACAAACAAAGAACTTTTCATTCTTACCCTGAGGGTTGTGTTTTGATTTTTGATCATAATTTCAAATATATGGCTTAGATTGTTATGAGTGTGGTACCCCACTGCTCTCTCTCTGTTTCTTTTAATTATGTTCATCTTGATTAAAGAAAAGACTACAAGACAAAGAAATATCTTCATTAATTATTAGGAGGAGAAATCCTCTTTTTGAATTTGATAGATAAGAAAAAGCAAAGGAATTGCTAAACTATTTCTTTATTCTGTGGTTTTGAGCTGAGAGACTATCTGGGAACCTCAGAATGTGATTCTTTATATATAAGTGTGCGTATATATATATAGTATCACATTCATATATAAACATATACACATACACATATATATGTGTGTGTATATATATGTGTATATAAATATCTGTGCTCGCTGATGCCAATGGGAGCAGACTGGGCAAAATTCAGCCCCTTGTCAAAGTTCTCAGCTTTTCCTTTCTCTGTAGTAAGCTGCTGAATTTTCCCTATTCCATCCTGATGCTAATACTGCAGAAGTGAGAGGACTCTGCATGGTCTTAGAAGCAGCTGTGGCACTCAGTGGACTTTTCAGCTCTGAATTCTTTACTTAATTGGTCCCAAAAGTGACATTATAGAAGCAGGGTTTTTTTCTTTTTAACTCATACAAGTATACAAGTCTCAAGAAGAGGAAATTTATTGATAGAGGAAGGAGTTTGAAAATATAAGGCAAAGAACTTCACATGCAATATCTTTACAATAAGTACAGACAAAATTCATTGCAACTCAAGAAACTAGGCCAAGAGGGAAGCTGAAGTTGTAAGTGTTACGTGAGAATGCCTTTGTTGCAAACCTACCCTTGTGGCAGGAGATGAAAACCTCTTGGTGGCTTATTAGAACATTTTCAGTGTATCAGGATAGCATTGTGCTTCCCACCTTCTGGAGGTCTAGAGCCCTGAAAGGAGGAGGAGAAGAAGGGAACAGATAAGCACTCTAAAAGGCATTGACCTAGGAAGGCATATTGTATTTCTCCCCAGGTGCTCTCACCATGAACTATCCAGTCCTTTTACCTGATTGTTAAGATGTCAAAAAAGTTAACATTGGGATACCTGATGCTGTGCTTAAGATAGGTCAGATGCACGTTAGCTATGGATGATTGGTACAGTACATAGCTAAAGAATTAGAGCTTAAGTTTGCAGTGACACGTTCTGGCTTCCAGAATTACAAGCCTAGAAGAGACTTGTTGTTAGAGCTGTGCAAAGACGGGTGCAGGCTGTGTGTTTGTGGATGTAGCACTGGGACTGCTCAAGGTATGGAAATTGTCCAGATGAATTGCTGGAGTTAAAGCCGTCTGGCAGCAAAACTTATCTGTGCAGAGGCTTCAGCTGGCACTGAGAGAGAGTCAGAAAGGTGACATGATTTCCTGACTTTACTTCCTCTGTTCCTCTGCTGCGCACAGCGCTATCATGGTAAGGTTTAACAACAGCCTTAGCTGGGGATAGAGAAATCTCTGAAAGCGCCATGTAACTTCTGATTTGGTTGTGTTATACATGTGCAACTTCACTTTTGGCTTTCCCAGCCACCAACCTGTCAGCTCCATCTTGAGACATAGAGCCTTTAGTGGCTCTTTATGGTGGTTATTCATAAGAATGTGAGGAAAGAAGGGCTGTTGTTTTATCCTTAGCAAGAATAGGCACTGGATGCTCTTCATATTTTCTTATACCTCTTTAAAACCTTTACAGATTTGCTTATCCTCCCTTCCCTTCTCCCTCTTACACTGAACTAAGCAAAAAGAAAAGATCTTTTCAGACCTCTACCTGGCTTCTGCACTAACTCAGCCATTAGTGAGTGCGATAAAATATTAACCGTTACACCAGACTCTCGGCTGATCTAAATCCGGAAAGCAGCACTGACTCCAATGGAGATCAAACATTACCCACCAGCTGGAGAGCGGGCTCAGAGGCTTACCTAGAGCGCTGTCCTAATTGTCTGGATCATGCAAGTGTGTTATATGCAAGGGGACTGAGGTAATGGTGAAGAAATAATCATAACATGTGAATTTCCTGATTTTAAGTGCTTGATTTCTCCACTGCAATGTTTCTTTGTTGCCTTTTTTCACTGCTACCAGTCTCCTCTAGCTGTTTTATGGTGCTCAGCCCCAGCATCTGTATCCTGCCTGGTGTCCTTGCTAGACTTGTCTTAGCTTGCTCTAGAAGAGAGCAGGGCTCCTATGGGATGCCAGCTTCTCATTTTGAAAAACACTGAGCTATGCTCATTTAGACAGTGCAATTCTAGGTGCTTTCCTTGTGCACTTTGTCATAGGAAGCTTATGCCAGAGGTTCTCAAACAGTAGGCCCCTGAGTAAGCCAATAATCCTAGCTGGGAGCAAGTGGCAATAGACTTGCCAGTAATGCACTGGCATGGGAAATGCTGCTGTAATTAAAGTTTACTCTGGTTTTCCTTTATAAATGTCTGTAATAGAGGCTTTGTATGTTAGTGCAGCCATTTGAATTCATGTTGTTTGGAAACTAGACAGTCAGATTGTCAGCTTTGGTGTGCTCATTTTCCATAAACATCTTTTGTGGAAGCCTGCTTAAAGTCCTCAAAATTAATTCTTGTTGGTGATGCCTCAAAAATAACAGTCATGGTGTTTAAAACTGCTAACCCCAGTTATCTGGGAAGTCTGCAAGCACAGCTGCAAAACTCTGGAGACTGCACACAGTGGGGGAAAACTGGGGAGTATTTCACTTGTTTCAGGCCGCTATTACTTTGCAAAATGCTAAATGCAAAAAAAAAAAAAAAAACAAAAATACCCCAAACCCCCCAAAACCCCAACACTTTATTTTGAGGGTGATAAACAACACAGGGTTCTAAATAACAGTTAATACATGAATGAACTGACATAAGGTCCCACTGAAGTCAGTTGCTGGGTCACATTCAATGTAAGGCTTTTAAAATTTCTTAATCTCAGTATTAATTTTTATGGCAAGGGGAGAGCAATGCAAACATGCCTTGCAGTCTATGCAAATGGATGCTTGCCTGCTTGAATGATTTCCATAATAATAGCAAAAAAAAGAGAAATGAAAATCTGTTCACAGTTTACAGCAGGAGAAAGAGCAAAATTTTACCACATATAGCATTAAAAACAGGAATAGTTCTCCTAGTAGTTCTCCAAACTGTAGGGTTAACATACTGAATTATGGTAGATTTTGTAGCCTTTCATAATTTTGCATCTAGGAAGAAAAAGATCACTTTTTACTGCTCCTTCCCTGCCCTGCTTGATAGAGTCCTCAGATTCTCCTAACTATTTTGAGGTAACATCGGTTAAGACTGTTCTGGAAAAGAAGTATCAAAAAGGTCAATTTTTAAAAAGCTTTTGTCAAAGTTTTCTTTTAAAACAATGTTATTAACATTTAATAAAGTATTTCTTACTTTGCCAAAGTTGCTTTTTAATTTGGCTAGTTTGAAAAACTGATTACTTTTGGAATGAAAATTCTTGGTGAATGCATAACTTGGGGGAAAATTTAGTTTCAAATGTCTTCCAGATATAACTTTAACCATAGAATTCTCTGTTATTTTAGACTTAAGACGAAGTTGTTTTGAATAACTTGTATATCCATCAGCATAGCAGAAATGAGGTTATTGACAATTCATGTGAGAAAGGATTATTGGAATATAAAGCATTTTCAGCAAAGGTTACAACCCAAACATTGCAGCATAGTGACCCTCCAAACAAAAAGATAATCATCTGTGCTCACTTAGGCACTGCAGGAAGTGTATATAACCCTGCAGCACCTTTGGGGGACTATTACTAAGATCTGGTGTCTGTAAACTCAATGCAAGTTAGTTAGGCCTAACTTGGTTTTGCAGGAAGTAAGAACAAAAGGAGTCGTCTTTCTTTTTAATCTGTTTTGGACTTCAGAGGCAAACAAAAGAGTAACAGATAGTTACAGGATGTTTTTTGCTGGGGCCAAAGGATAGGGATGGCAGAAAGAAAGCTAGCGATGAAGCGGTCAGTGAGGGTATGTCCCCTTTCGGTTCTTTCTCTTACAATGGTACTACTATGCTTTTGAAGGTCACGGTCACCAGCAGCCTGTGGGCAGCACTGCTTGTGTGGGCAGCTTAACGTGCAAACTTGACTTTGACACAGGTGGGTCAGCAGCACCTCAGGTTGAGCTGAGCAGGGGGTAGCCTTGCATAAATGACACTGGGCAGCTTACATGAACCATGGGCAAAAGCATTTTTTACTACTCAGCTGTGTGTCTGCATCTCAGCTTCCCCCTGTAGCAGTACATAGGGATGTGAAGGCAGCAGCTGATCACCCAGACACTGTTTGTCCTTCCCTCTTGATTCAATGTGGTTTTTAGTTTGTACTGAGGGACCTGGTGGTTTAAATTTTGGTGCATATGAGTACCTCCTGACCATGATAATCTGGCCATAGTAATCAAATGTGGCATAATTAGCATGAGGCAATTGTTCTGCCGCATTTCGAGCTTCCCAAAATAAATTCTGTCAGAAAGTCTGGGATTCAGATGCCCTGATGGGCTTGTTGAATAGCACTGCATTTACTAGCAAGTTAGCTAATATGAGATAAGAGCGTCCTTTGTTTTTTCCTAGCAGAGTGGAGGCTTCTTGTTATGTTACAATAGTGACACAACCAGATTGATAATCTAGCAGCATCTTTAACATTTTGTGTGTTCTCTTGCTGCAGATCTTATTGTGTAAGCCATATGAGATGTTTTGAAATTAGGTTATGCATTTTGCTGAAGAACAAATATTGTATGTTTTCACTTTGCAAATTTTTATTCATTGGTTTTATCAAGTGTGTGTATTTCATGAGTGACCTTGTAGCTGAACAACAGCTTCTCAGCTACTACTATATAGTAATTCTTCCTTCAATAGTTTGTATAAATAAATCAATTTAGTTTAACAGACTAAGTAAATAAGAGGTTTGTTTATTACCATTAATTCAGTAAGAGCTGTGGTTGAATTTTATGATCACCTTGGTACTTGTTCAGTCTAGTTGTTCAAACATAGATAGGAAAATGAATTTCTCAGAAATGATAGATTTTAATCACATAAAGTCTCTTCATAAACACTTGATTTGCTTTTTAACTTTAAAGAAGTCAGAGCATCAGCTCTTTGAAGTTCTGTGTTGTATTACTCTTCTGGCATCTAAAATTCACCACATTTTAATAGAAGGCAAGGTTAAAGGCTGCTTACTACTACCTTGAAATGGTCAGGGTCCTGGAGATAAACCTATAATTGCCCAGAAATCAAGGTGAAGGTAAGAATTATCCTGCAGTGAAAGGCTGGTCTGCAGTGAGTGGCCTCCTCGCAAAATGAGTAACCAAAGTGGTCTGCCAGCAGGGTGTAAGCTGAGAAATCAGGTTGAGCTTATAGCTTTGGCTAGATTCTTTCTGCAGTTTCATGTTAAATGAGTTGTGGTCACCTGTCCAGATGCCAGAGAATGTTTTTGTTGTGTTGTATTGGTAGTAATCACAAGGTAATGGCTACAGTGACATTAAAGAGTGATAACAGACTTTGTTTTTCCGTGACTCAAAGAAGAACTGAAGCAAAAGAACACCAGGAACTGGAGGAGTTCAAAGAGCTGATAGTTGCAGGAGGGTTTTAGAAAGTGCACTGTGAATGTGTTATTTATTCAGCTCCCTTACAGTAAATTCAGAGAATCCCAAGCCAAAATTGCATTGTATAAAAATTGTCCAGTTCTTTTGTTTCTCAGATGTAAACCTCATAAGAATGGCACTGAAGGCAAGGACTCAGAAGGACTTAGTTCTGGCTTAACACTTTTGAAAAGGGAGAGTTCCCACAAAGCCTCCATCTCTCCTGCACAGTCAGTGTCTGTAGTAAAGTCCACCTTTTGCAGCCTGTGGTCTGTGAAGCATATATGCATATAGGTGTTTATATATGTATGTACCACTGAATGGTTAAGGTTGGAAGGGACCTCTAGAGATCATCTAGTCCAATCCCCCTGATCCAGCAGGGACCTCTAGAGCATGGGGCACAGGGTGGCATCCAGGCGAGTTTGGAAGGTCTCCAGAGAAGGAGACTCCACAGCCTCTCTGGGCAGCCTGTGCCAGGGCTCTGTCACCCTCACAGTCAGAAATTTCTTCCTCACATGGAGATGGAGTTGCCTGTGTTTCATCTTGCACCTATTACCCCTTGTCCTGTCACTAGTCACATGTATGTGTGTCCAATTCAAATTTTAGAAGAACAGCTGGCTAGAGTTTTTCCTGCTTATGTATTATCATGATTATTATTATTAATAATATTTTTTATTTAGAGAACTTGTCTATGGCCCAAAACTGGCCCAGGAAGTTTTATTGTCATTAACTATAATAAAGTCTATGGAATTCATATGGAGGGACTATATTTGAGATTTTTTTAACACTCTTTTGATAAAAACTGACCAAGAAGCAAGTGTTAAAAATGAACTTTTGGGGTGATCTGTGACTGACAGGATCTCGATGGAAAGAACTCATAGAAGAAATTGTCCTTTGTTTATGACTGAAGGATGGTGCTGCGTCTAGAATTGGTCAAAGGTTTTTCATTGCATTTTGATACAATCAGGGCCATTGCAATTGGAGACATGACTTTTGGTTTTACTGTGCAAATACTTTATTTTACTACAGCAAGTGTATTATTCTCTATCACTTTCCTTATTTTCTGTCCAAGAGGTCAGTATTTCTCCCACTTGAAATCACATACTTCTTCTGTGATTGTTTTAGCTGTTATGAAAGTGCTGTATTAAAGTAATATCTGCATTGTTAGAAATTGTCTTGGCCTCTGTAAATTCAGAACATTCTATAAGAAAAAAATTCACTGAGTTCATGTGACTATTTCAAATTCCTTTGATATCAGCAAGTACCTTTATTCTTACTTGGTATCCAAAAGGGAAAAAACCTAGCTGTCACTGGCAATACACAAGCATTTGAAATTGCCAATTTTGAAGTTGTTGAATCCTTTCATTAAAAACTTGTAGCTTGGAGGCAGGAAAAACAGTAATTATTTTGTTTGAATGCTTTTTAGCCATTTGATTCTGAACATTTTCTTTACATATTCTTTGAGATTTTAGTCAGAAAAGAACTGATTCAGTTAGAATATTATTTGGAAGTACATTTATATGTCAAATCACACTCAGTAGAATTTGAATAAAACAACTTCAAGTTGGATAGTGTATCCTGTGGTGCTTTTTGAAAAATATTAACCACCTTTATGCTATATAAGTGCAAATTATTATTGCAAAGTATATCATTATAGCACATTGGGCCTGTAGCTATAACGGTACTCAGTGTACTGTAAATGATTGGGAAATACCGCTCTACACAATAAGAATCACTCTATGATTTTAATTAAGTGATCCATTTCAATAGAATATGGATTACAACTGGATAATAGTCCCTATCAGCCAGATAAATGCTAATTTGTACATGGGAAATTACAGAAAATAAGCATCTAGGCAAAGTGGTAAACCATTAGCTAGTCACAGTGTTCAGTGTCACTGACATTATTGCTATTGTAGCTAACTGCTCATGTGGAAATCAGAACATAGTAAGTGAGAGGTAGAAGGGGCAGGTGGACCCTGAGAGACTGAGACTTAGAAGACTGAGAGGGGATCTGATCAATGTATATAAATATCTCAAGGAAGGGAGTGAGGAGGAGGGGGCTGGCCTCTTCTCAGTGGTGGCCAGTGATAGAACTAGGGGAAATGGCCAAAAATTGAGGCACCAAAAGTTCCACAGGAACTTGAGGAAGAATTTCTTAACGGTGAGGGTGACAGAGCACTGGAACAGGCTGCCCAGAGAGGTGGTGGAGTCTCCTTCTCTGGAGATCTTCAAAACCCGCCTGGACATCACCCTGTGCCACATGCTCTAGGGGACCCTGCGTGTGCAGGGGGGTTGGACTAGATGACCTCTACAGGTCCCTTCCAACCCTAGCCATTCTATGGTTCTATGATTCTATGACCCCATGTTGGAGTAAAGCAGTTTTAACAGCTTTGGGAACATGAAAAGATCCCTTTTGATTTGGCTTCGAATCAAATACTTCGCAGTGCTTGAATCAAATGCTTTGCAGTGCTGGAGGCAGCTAGAATTCTGTAATAAAGTTTTACCAAATTCTGATAAGTGATAATATAAGCATCTGAGACAACTACAAAAACAAACAAGCTAAACAAATTCCTCTTTGCCTCTTTGTGAATAAAGACATCAGGTACATCAAAGAGTGGTTCTAATAAAGCAATAATGTAAGAACTCAGCTTAGGAAAACATAGTCACCGTTGAGGCAGGAAGAGAAATGGTGTTCAGTAAGATGTAAAGAAGAAAAGTCAAACATACCATGCACACAGTACCTGCATGGAAGCTTGTTTGATCATGGAAGTAGTGTTAATGAAGTCTACCTACAAAGTTAACTAGAGGATATCCTTCAGCAAACCACACTGAAAATAGACTGTTCCCTGAATTACTTGCAAAATACCCTCTTTTCCTTTTATTTAACCATTTGTAGCATCAAATCTCAATATAATGATTCTTGTACAGGAAACATAAACCCAAGATAAGAAATATATTGCGTAGGTTTAGTGCTGCCAGCTATGTGAGCACATGGGTCCTCCTCTGCCATCATTGGTGTCTGGTTATATATAGCTATTGGATTAGCAACTGGCATGATTTGAGAGGTTGCCAGTTTTTGTTTTCAAGAAATCTTGGGAATATGGAAGAGCCATATAAGCTAACCCTGAGGTGCTTACAGCGGGTCAGTAGTGTCAAGCTGTCCCTCCTCTGGGGGTCCGTTCTCCTACTCAAGAGATTGGGTCGTTGCCAAGCTGGCCACAGATAGGTGGTAAAATTGGGGTCAGCACAGGTTAGGAGAGGAGGAATGCCTTTGGGAGTTCACTGAAGAGATCCCAGGACTGGGTCTTGTCTCAGGAGCAGGAGACTGTGCTTGGGACTTGGATCCCTGCTGGAGCACAGATGTAGCTACAGGTCAGGGTCTGAGGGTTGAAGTTAGGGTAGTGGAAGGATCAGACGGGATCCAACGGAGGAGGGTGATATGGGATCCTACAGGGGAAACTCAGTAATAATCAAACTTCATGTTTCATTCACAAAAAAATCTGAACTATATAATTACAAGAAATGTGAGTCTTACGGAAACTATTCTTGCCCAATAAATGGTTTGGAAGAAATGCTGCCCTTAAGTTTTGTGAACAAGTTTAGGGAGGTTTCAGTTCTCCATGTGATTTGCGCTTCAAGCCCACTTGTAGGTGTTACACAAACCATGCAATTTTTTTTCTTTATCCTCAGTTAAACGTGAAGTTTTATGCCAGGCCTTTAAAAAAGGACAGCAAGGGCGATTGGCGAAGGGGATGAAATGTGAAAGATACAACATCTGTGAGATGCAGGTAACTTTTGCTAGTTTCGCTGGGCAGTTGAAGCCCCAAATGGACAGGCAATTTGAAGTAGCTTTTAAAAAATGCTTATTAAAATGTGTGATGTTTTTTAAATGAAGGATATAACAACTGTGTCTGACACATTCAAACCCTGAGAAAGGGCCCAAAACAGTAGCAGTGCTGGAAAACTTTGGCTAGTGTAAATTGTCTTCACTGAAGGAAATTCAATCTGTGATAATCTGTAGGACAGTCCAAGATAAATAGGAATACAATGAGCCATGCCAATTACATGAGGTGAAAAGTATTTTATATATAGATCACTTTTGTTAACTGGACCAATTTTGTTTCCTATTGCAATTTAGAGACATGACTTTGATCTCTTGCAGCTGGAGTTACAATGATTCCTTGCTCTTGATTTTTGTCAGGCAGCAAAACTAAATGCAACCTTTCATTTAGAGACGACTGTGAGTTGCCCAGTATCAAACACAGCAGAAAAAAAGCATAGGGCAGCTTGTCTCCAGTCTTGATATGAGTGATCTGTTTCCCCTAAAGTACTGTTGACTGGTCTGTAGAAAAACTTAAGTACATTTAGTGCATTATCCACTAGTTCAAAGGCTTTTTCTTACATCAAGGATAAACTGTGATTTCTACCATTAGATCAGCAGATGGGGGACATTTAGCGTATCTTTATGCTGCAGGTAAATTATTTATTCAGTATAAAATAGATCTAGTCTTAATGAGTAACTGAAAGGATCAAAGATTTCTTTGAATTGGTAAAATATTATAAGAACTGTGATCTATGTGGGAAAGCAAAATTACATTCTGGTTTAGCAGGATAGATTTTTTTTTTTTTTTTCATTTATGAAATGAACATATGCAAATTGCACAGAACCTGGTGCTTAACTAGAAAAAAAATGATTGCTAAGTAGATTGGCTAGTAGCAGTATCACTTTTAGTATGTAAACATAGGATAGACAGACTCCTTAATAGATTTTCCCTCATTATGTCTGGTGTCTTCACAGAAATTATATTTATTTCAACCCTCTGAGCTTTGCTAGGTGAGAGGAGGGTTAATTTGCCTAAAAAATACTATCTGATAATGTGCGTTTGAGACTACAGGGAATGTATATTTCACAAAGGTGATAAAAACAAATCTGAATCACCCTATCCTCATTAATCATTATTTCTGAAGGCACAAAACTCTGGAGGACCAACTGTATAAGCTAAGATTTTCTTCATCATTTCAGAAGATGGGTGGAACTCATACGTAGAATTGCTCTTTTTTTTTATTAAAGAACTTCATTCTGACTACTTTGCTTCTGTGCTATATTTATAGTTTACTATAAATGTTTCCTCATAAATTTGCTCACCACCAACAGTAAAATCAATGAAGTTCAGCAACTGCTAGCAGTTTCCTATTGAACATTTTTTTTTTCTTTTGGTGTTAATTTCGATGATCCAGGTCTGAGCCTTCTTGAAAACTCTGGACTAGTAGATTATTCAAGTTATCTTTCTTACAAAGAATATAGAAGCAAAGTTATTTACATGAATGAAGGCATTTTTAATAGAAGCTTTTTTGAAAAGTCGTAAGTCAAAATGAAGATCCTAGAAATAACTTGAGACTTTCAGATTTCAAATAACTTCCTTTTTGTCCGTAAATATAATTATACCATATTTCACAACTTTCAAATTTTATTCTGATTTCTTGCAGAAATGACAAGATTTTTAAATATTTATTTCCATTATTTTAAATATGTCTTGATATGTTCCACTTATGTGCTTTTTATAGAAAGATTTAACTGTCTGTTGCGTAGTTTTCATAGATCTTATTTAAAAGCAAACAAAGCTTTTTGTTTGCTTTGTTTTATGTGGAGTTGTAGCCACTGATCAGTGCAAGTAATTAAGCTTCAGATGGAGATAAAGGAGCATTTATTATAAAAACCTGTGCCCTGTTGCTGACTTTCCTGATTCAAGCAGTGGTCATCTGCTTGCTTACTGAAAATAGTCTTCTGCTCTTCTGCTTGCTTTCAGATATGTCTCTGGCTTCCTTTTCCTCAATAGCATTCTTTTCTTCCCAAATATAAATGGCTGTGATAGCTTAATTCTGCATCACAAGCAGGTGTGGATGTGCATGCAGATAGAGTGCCAATGGAAGTGTTGGAAGTTCACAGAAGCAAATACTGAGTTTGAATTATGTTTTTTTTGGAGTTTTATTATGAAAATTTTTAGTAAGAGGGTGACTTGTCCAGTTTTCTTTTTTTATTTGTCTTTTAACTGTGAAAGTTTTGTATTTTGTTAATGTTTGGTGTTAAGTACTATAGGGAAGTTGTTAAGATGTGGAGTGTTTAGATGAACCAACAGGCTTTTGCATTCAGGTGACTTGCTGTGGGGCATCGTTTTGCATTTTGGGTAGGTGCTCCAAAGGCCTGGTTGCTGGAGACTGTAGGCACAGAAATTCAAATGTCATTTAGATGATCAGAATAGAAGCTTAGGAAAAAAAAAAGACAAAACCAAAAAC
Organism: Eudromia elegans; assembly: GCA_003342815.1. Taxonomy (NCBI): domain Eukaryota; kingdom Metazoa; phylum Chordata; class Aves; order Tinamiformes; family Tinamidae; genus Eudromia; species Eudromia elegans. The sequence goes on along the minus strand of PTEX01000241.1, from coordinate 47,692 downwards.
TTAGTATATGCATTGAGCTCAAGTTGTTTAGAGTCAGCGTGGTAGAAATGCAATATGTGGCAAGTTTGCATGTGACAAGTTCCCTAGATGTTAGAGGAAAACATCCCTTGATTAACAACTTTTATAAGATAGATTAGTGAAGACAGTTGCCCTTTTTCCTAGGTTCCTGGAATGTTGACTTTTTCTGGAGCAGACATTGACATTGAAACTCTAGTTAACTCTTCGAGCAAAGAGTATGTTTTGCTTCCTAGGCCTATAAGTAGGTCCTCACTTTCAAGTGGCCTGATCCAAAGAAATATTGCACAGGTTCAATTTCTAAGGCAGTCGTGGCAGATGCTCTGCATCTGTGAAAAGTATGCCACTTGTATTTAAAAGCCAACTTCAGCACCTGGGCTTCAAAAAATTTGGTCTGCCCATAGCATAACATGTGCTATGGAGTTACAGGAAGAGTAGACGTAGGTACTGCTTTGGCAGATGATAGATGATAGATGTTCATGATAGACAGCCCTTATTTTGGGATATGTTGAAGATTTTTTTTGTGCAACATAATGGGACAAAAATGTTTTTCAGCCTTTTTGCTTTAGGCAAATAGAACCAGTGGATATCACACTGGCTTGATTAAGAGAGGTGAGACAATCTGCAACAGAAGAAACCAGGAAATTGCTTTGCAATATTTAATACTGAATGAAGCATTTCACTTCTAATGGTGACTCAGGAATTTTACATCATTGATTCTACTCTATTTTCTGTTTAAAATTAATGAAGTTTTTTTTTTTAATTAAAAAACCCTATATATTTCTTAGGATGCTATTATCTCTTTCATTTTTATTTGATACGATGATTAAAACCAAGAGGAAGAAGTAGGCCATGTATTTGAGTATAAACACTTTAAATTGTAGTGTTGCAGTGTTTAATACAAACATCACTTAGGGTAGTATCTAAATAATGTGTCAGTTAACAAATGCTGGCTATGAGAATCTGTGGTGTAAATTGTTGTAGCTCCATTGATTTCTTTGGTGATAACTCACATGACAATCAGGAGGCAATAGAGAAAAGTCATCTGCAGTTGGATTAGGTTTTGAAAAGGAAGTCATCAAAGAAGGAAGGCCTAAGTGCCTTGCTGATTAGGTGTGTGGCTAAGAGGAAGGTTTAGGGGGTACTAGGGTTTGGGGGTACTGTACTGTGAAGAGGGACATGTACTGTCCTGTAGTTCAATAGAAGGAAAATCAATTGTCAGGGGAGTAATAGACAGCATGAGAGCATTTCTTGTAAAATTGGGATGCAGCATAGAAGAATGCTAGTGCCACCAGGGGACAAGGGGAGAATGATTCTGTTGTTGGCAAAATGCTGTTGGGAGGGGAGCTAAGGAACAAGCAAATGGGAATTCACCATTTTTGAGCATAAATAAGCAGCTATTTGTATGACTGAGATTTAGATGAAGCAGATGACCGGAAGGTTAAAATCAGTGGCTTAGAAAAGACTAGGTGGGGAAAAGTTAAGCTGTTTATACACAACTTTTGTTGTATAAAACTCAGAAGTGAATGATCATGAAAGCTGCACAGTTGAGTCCAAGGAACTGAAACACACAGTGCAATAGTAAGTTGTGCTATAGTAAGTTGTGCTGGCAGCAAATAGCAAATATGAGTTATAGAAACCTTCTGTCCTAGATCTGATGTTAAGGAGACTCTCCTGTACTAGTATGTGGAGCGTGTTTGCTGGTACTAAAATATGCTGAGCTTCAGAAAACGATCAATGAGTGTTGCGTAACTCTAAAAACAGTCAGTCTAACTTTGGGAAATTTTATGCTAAAATAGTATTCTGACGTGTGTTATTTTTGTATGTGTATTTTGTTGTTGTTGTTCTTTATTTTGTTTTTCTTTGAATAATCCTAGAACACTTAAGAAATTCCATCAAGGGAAAAAAAAATGCAGGTTTTGTGAGAGTTAATGGAATGACTGTCAGATCAGTCTGGCATCCTTCCCAAGTAAAGTTAGGAAATGGTTGATGTGAGTCTTGATTGATGAAGAGTTTAAGGAGTGGAATATAATGAATGCTGATCTACATAGATTTGTGGGAAATAGACCTTAACAAGTTAGACATAACTTTTTATGAGGTTACATGTTTGGTTGATAAAGGCATCTGTAATAGATGTCTATAAGGGCTTGAGCTCAATAGTCTGTGACATTTTGATTAAAAGCTAGCCTTGCCATGGCGTCTTTGGACTAAATAAAAACCAGGACAATATATCTCAAAATGTAATTATAAACAGATAGGCATTTTTACACATCTGCATTTTTTTCTTTGGTAAGGTCCCCAGAGGGACAACTTTTTAATCCTAATGATTCTCTACAGTCTTAGTTTTGGCCTATAAAAGAAAGTAAAAAATAGTCACAAATTCTTCCTTGTAGAGGACTCGAATTTGGGGAAGTGAGCCAGTGATGAAGGCAGCACTCTGACTGATGCTGAGTAATGATGAATTCCTTGGTAAGCAGGGCATAAGGAGATGTTTTTTAGTATGGCTGGATATAAAATCAAATTTCCAGCAAGGAATTCTAGCTGTATGTAAAGCATGAAACTCACTATCCCATGAAGAAATTTAAAGGGTAACCAACTGACAGACTAGCTGAAAAGGCTTTCCAGTATGACCTTGAAGGATCATCTGATAATTGGATATAAGAACAGATGAACTAAGGAGAGATAGTGTCTGATGTGCAACAATCAGGATAACCAAACACTGGAGCATTCTCTATTCAGTGGGTATATTCTCTGTCACCGGAAACTCATCGAGGTTAGTCGTTTTTCTTAAAGATACCTGGTTCTTTTGGGAAAGCCTGATTTTGCATCTAGGCTGAGGCCCAGCTGCCACTCGTGAAACAGACCTGCTGGAGGAAAGATTGTTCTGGTTCTCCTGTTACTGGTTTGTGGAAAAGTTGGGTGAGATAATCCTTATGGTGAGACTGAATGGCTACTCTGACTTGTCAGAGCATTTTAAAGCATGAATAGAGTGATCCTGCTTTGTCTCTGAAGAGGTTACTCTGCTATCAAAGTCTACATGAGCTATCAAATTAACTCCATGTCTACCACACAGAGATTTGATCAGGTCTTGCATGTTATCATAGGGAAATACAGGTCCTTTCTCAGAAAGGAAATCCAGGCTGTTTTTCATGTCCTAGTGCTGTTAGGTATATCCTTGAAGATGAGTCTACTTTTCCAGGGTTTACTTTTTTCTGTGGTTCTACCACATTAGACCATCTTTATAAGCTCCTAAATGCTATGCAGATATAATTTCTATTTAGCCAGAGGCTGCCACACATAACTTGCATCTGCTCTGCTTTACCTCAAGGTCATTGTGGTTTTCAATACACCTTCAAGTTTGTCATCACTAACTTAGATTCACTGTAACTAAGACTTTCTTTCTTACAGAGTCTGTTTGTTCTCAGTTCCTCACTGCCGACTTATTTGGCTGTCTCCAATGTTATCTGCAAACCAATACTACCTATAGACTATATAAAGAACTTTATCATGAAGAGCTGCAAGGAACTTAAAAGAATTTAGGATTATTACCATTGAACTCTTCCAGACAGATAATATACAACAGTGGAAGTAATTTTTACTGACTTTTTAAATATGTTAGGTATTCCATATGTACAGTTTGTGAGAATGTTTTTTGTTCTGCAGTATGAGAATATATATACAAATCAAGATTGAAAATGTTTTATAAGTTAAAGCTAGGGGTTTACATTAATGTAGTTATAGTCATCACTGAAGTATCTGCACGTAAATAAGCATCTATGAAAAATAGAGTACATTTATAAAAATAACTCAGAAGAAACTGACATTAGTAGGGAAATGACACTGCCACCTGATGATGCTGTTGGCTTCAGCACTGTGTTCTGTTAACATATTTTGGTCCCCTTTTGAGCATCTTAAGAAAAGTTTCTCATCTTGGATCTTTCATGAGAGGAAGTGTGTATTGATTTATTTTCCCTTAAATTCTTCCTTTTCAAGATTTTTATTTCATCTACTTATTCTCCAGTTTGAGCAACTGCAAAACACTATCGAGGGTAGCTTCTTTCAGCCTTCCTATGTGTCTCATGATACCTTATGTGTGGGGAAGTATGCACATCTAACTAAGCAAATATAGAAAGTGGGCCCAGTGAGTGGTTCCTTATACATATAAAATGTTTACATAGTCTGAGTGACCATAAATATGTCCTGGCATAGATACTTCTCCTTCCTGGAATTCCACAGTGAGGTCAACCTTTTGTGACTGTTGGAAGGAACCAAGAAAAGAAAGATAAAGATCTTTAATTCTTACATTTTTTTTTCCAGGTGAAGTTGTTTTGAAACTTTATCTGCATGTATGCAGAGTACATATTGCCAAGAGCTGTTGAGTGAACATAGATATATAAAGATGTACAGATAGATATATACAAAGATATATATATAAATAAAATTGTATGGTGAAGGCATGTAACATAACTTGCTCTACAGAAATTGTCATTGACAAAGTACTGTAAGAAGCCTTCATTTAGAAATACTTTGCTGTTTCCTGATCAGTGATAATGAGAAAGTTAAGATAGATATAGCCACACACAAATTTTCTTTTTCACAATTTTGCATGCTTCATTGGTTAAAGTCATATGAATCATAGTGGCCAGACTTGGTTGAGAAAGACTGCTCATAATAGAATTGAGTTACACTGAAGATCTGGCTTTAATTGAAATTAAAGGTTCTACATATTTGTTCGCACTACCTCAGGTAATGCGGTTTAAAATTTAACAGGAGTAAGTTGCCATGTAGATGTAGTGTATAGGTTTGAACTAGAAACATGGCAATAGATTCCCAGCTGGTGAAGCAGACTTGCTGAAGTTCTTACCATGTTCAAAGTGGTATCTTCACCATATGCTTCCTTTCCCAGATATTTTGGTCAAGTTTTGTGTTATCAAACATAAATGATAGGGAAAGATAAATGTCCTGTGAATCAGAGGCTTAAATTGATGCCGAGGGAGACACATTGTGATTCCAAGGCCATGTTCAAATATTTCTGCATTTGCAAATTCTGTCCTTTTACATCTGTGCTCCTTGTTGCCGGAACACCCAGTGGTGATTCTGCATCCTATGATGCAGATTTCATACATTTAAATGAGGGCCACCCGTAATGCTGGTAGGTTGGAAACTCTTCTCTAATGATTCTTTTTCTTAGTCACAGTGACAGTTACATTCATCTGCTGTTATGAAAGAGCAAACATGTAATTGGTTTGTTTAATTAAAAACAAGTCTCCTTCTCCCCACAACTAAAGTTGGGGATACCGGTGTCTGTCAGAGCAAAGGAAGTCTTCAAGTTTAAGGTTAGTGCATGTGAATGTGGAGAAAGCCTATCAAAAGATATTTTGTATGCACGGAGTACACAGAACTCTTAGATATGGGTAGCGTTTAAATATGTTCAATGAAAAATATAAAAATATAAAATCAGTAGCATTGTATATTTTACAGAGTATAATTTGCATGCAGTGCTTTGGAGTGATTCTATTGCATGGTCATGATGGCTCACCTCCATGTACAGGGAATCCCTACTATGAGAGAAACAGTTCAGATGTTCAGCTCAAATGTTTCAATCACTTGCTCAAGATTACAGCTGTCAGTTGTATAGTTTAAAAATACATTACTGAAGCAGTAATGCCCTCCCCCTTTTTAATCATTTTCACCAAAGCAAATCCCACTCCAGAGGGTTATCTGCTTTAACAGTGCATTTGATACAAACTTCCCTAAGGCACAAAGCAAGATGGGCAACCAATTTGGAAATTATAATAATCCAGTCAAGGTTAAGATTGCCTTGTTCTGCTGGGATATTACAAATTTTGAACCATGTACATACATCTAAAATAAATTAGCTGTGGGTGGTTGCTGGAATTTTATCACTCTAGGGAACAGTTTCTTTAAATTTGAGATACATTGGACTTGTATTATCTGCTAATGCATTAATTTTAGTGGCATATATTTTTAGATTAACATTGGCTCATTATTAGAGTATTTGGGATAAAATGGGGTTAGAAAAAGATATTTTGAAAGGCAAAGAATATAACTCATTTAAAATTCATGATTGCAGGTAGCATGTTACTTAAGTTTCTCCTCTGTTTAAAATATCTGCGTTTATGAATGATTTTTTTTTTTAAAAAAACATCATTCAGCCAAAGCTGACCTAATAGTGAAGGTTATGGTTTACTATAAGATAGTGCTATATCTATGTCATTTTAAGTAAATGCTTTACATTATAACCTAAATATATGTTCTAACTTGAAAAATGTGTTTATTCAAAGCCCCGTAGCTGGAAAGTGTAGTCCTTCTGTTGTGTCAATGTTAAAGTTTCAGAATGGGGTGAGAAAAGAGCCTGTTCCTCCCTCAGTGCTGGAGCAGTTCAAGGTTTGTGGTAATCAAGTAGATGCAACAAAAGAGCAGACAACAGTCTGAAGACCTTGGCAACCAGCTATAATATTTTATGAATGTTCTTTTTATCATCTCATGGTTTGTATTGTGTGTACATTCAGAAAGAGATAACTGAAAGGCAGGTTAATGTCATGGTGGTTTTAATAACTGAGAGCAAACATGAAAGCTTTGACCTGTACTCAGACTGCACCTTGGGTATGCATTCTGGTTTGACTCGGGCTCATGTTGCTTGTGGTTCCCCTCCTCTCTCTAGGGGACGATGAGGTAGTAGTGGTGCTGTAAAATCAAAATAAAGGGTAAATACGACCTGGTTGATTTGAAGCGTTCTTGGATGTCCTAGTTTAGGTAAAACCTTTGAGAACTTGTAGTGCTGCAACCAGCGATGCAGAACTCTGGGGAATCACAGAATGGTTGAGGCTGGAAGGGACTTCTAGAGATCATCTAGTCCAACCTCCCTGCTCCAGCAGGGACCCCTAGAGCATGTGGCACTGAGTGGCATCCAGGTGGCTTTTGAAGATCTCCAGAGGAGACTCCACCACCTCTCTGGGCAGCGTGTTCCAGGGCTCTGGCACCCTCACAGGAAAGAAGTTCTTCCAGTTTAAAACCATTGCCCCTCTTGTCACCGGCCACTACGGAGAACAGTTTAGTCCTCTCCTCCCTACAATCATCCCTCAGGAATTTGTACATGTGGATTAGATCCCTTCTCATCCTTCTCTTCTCTAGGCTAAACAGGCCCAACTCTTTTAACCTCTCCTCATATAGTAGGTGCTCCAGTCCCTTGATCGTCTTGGTCGCTCGTCGCTGAACCCTCTCGAGGAGCTCCATGACCCTCCTGCACTGGGGAGACCAGCACTGCACCCAATACTCCACGTGCGGCCTCACCAGGGCTGAGTAGAGGGGCAGGATCCCCTCCCTTGACCTGCTGGCAACGCTCCTCCTGATGCAGGCCGAGATCCCATTGGCCTCCTTGACCATGAGGGCACAGTGCTGGCTCATGGTTAGCTTGTTGTCAACCAGGACTCCCAAATCCTTCTCCGCGGAGCTGCTTTTCAGCAGGAACAGCAAGAGGGATGAACAAGTGCGGCTCATGTCTCCTTCTCCAAACTATTGACCCTTCCTTACAGGAATCTTTTTGTGCACCATCTGGACTGTGGGAGAATTTCTGACCATTTCAGTATTTTACAAGATCCTGACAGCAAATTAGCTGGATATTATTAGTGACATAGCTGAAACAAAATAAAGATGAAAGCTGAAGGGACATAGCAGCATAATAAAGGACAGGTATAAAGCGGGTATAAGCAGCAAAAATTTGGTTTTTGCTTTGAGAAAAAGGTACATTAGTATGTTAAAAGCAGCTATCAGAAGAGAAAATTAAAGCTCAAATAGAAGCAAAAAATCTTTGCTGTGTATTTGTTTGCTTTTGAGGGAACTAATGAAGTGCTGTGGAGCATGAGGAGGAGCTGATGATGAAGAGGGATAAAATGTAGGCAGGAGTCAGTGGGGGTAATGACCTAAGAACTGCAAAGAGAGGAAACAAAAGATGCTCAGAAGTGAAAGAGACAGGATGAGATATGAGTTAGGGAACTCTGAAAGGAGAAGTTGGTGCAGTCGTGGAATTTCCCAAGAAGTGCACGATGACTGCATGAGGAATGGAAGGGAACAGCAGAGGATGAGAAATGAAGTACGGCTTACGTCCTAGGTGTGTGTTTAGGGTATGTGTGATAAATTACTTCCATTTGTCCAACCACCCTGTCTAGCAAAGGGCAGCACAGTCATTTAATGTAGCTGTTAACTGTGTGTTTCTCAGTGGAGTGTCGCAGAGAAAAAGAGTGCGTGTGGCTTCTGCTAATTCTCCAGACAATCAACCCATCAAAAGCAATCAACATAATCCACTTCTAGCTAAGAACAGTAGCAGTCCTTGGTGACCAGTTTTCAAGTCACCCTGTTTTTCAAAACAGTTGTTCCTGCAGAATATGAGGAGGCTGTTTTTGAGAATTTACTTTTTGTTGGTGTTTTGCAATCTCCACACCAAGTTAATTTTGCATAAAGACTATCTTGCTTGGGGAAAAATATTTTTCACAGATTATCTTTGCTTATGCATAATAAGATTTCTGAGAATTGTTGACAAAGAGGGCTTCCTACATTTTCTCCAGTAATTTCTCCAATAATAGTCTTTGTCTACTACCTGATAAATGTAATTGCCTAAGCAAAACTGGCCCATGTAGCTGGTTGTCCAAGTTTGTACATCGTGAAATCTGCGTCCTTAAGTTCTGTGTCTCATACTTGACTTCATATGCTGATGGAGATGTGAATCATCAAAATTGTGGTATTTAGACCAAAGTACGTGGGTGTGCTTTTTTTGTGGTGCTTGTGAGAAATGCTGTGCAGCTCTGTTTGTGGAGCACCTTCCCATGAAGGTGCCTTTAATACATAGTTTCAGTGCAGTGAGCTTAAATAAGGTTTTGCCCTTGGTGTGTCCATCAAACCCTCTTCTTCAGGAGCGCTCCGTAATGTGCAGCCACTGTAGCAATATGGTTGGATGGAAAACAACATAAAAGCCATAAAATTAGTTAATAAAGTTATATTTAACATTAACTTTAAGATATTTTTCATGTTGAAATATATTGGAGACTAGAGCCTTTAGGTTCATTTGTGCAGAGAGAAGTTCTTTCCCAAGGGCTGCTGAGTTAATTGGCCGCTGAGCATGAGTATGGGTATGTGCTACAGCAGCAAGGAATAGATGCAGAGCACTCAGACTTGTGAGCCTGATAATCTTTATTAACCCTTGTGAGATTAGAAGAGTTCATCTTTATCTTAAATGAAATGGCAAAGTGCAGCAGTATTTACACAATTTGACTGTTATTCAGTAATGCAGATTCGATTTCACTTCATAGAATTCTCACTGTGTGTTGCTATAACCAATAATCACAGTAAAAACTAAATACATGTAGTTTATACAAATGTTATATGTACAACTACATACAAATGTGTCACTTGGCAGTGCTATTGGGAATCTTGCTGATTCACTACCTCATGGAAGGTAGATCAGTGACTTGGAATCTGTAAAGGTGGTAAGTTTTAACTGCCTTTTTTAACCAAAAAAAGAGGTTCTCAAGTGGAGAGGGTTAAGTTGTTTAATGAGCAGTTCCTCTGGGAGTTTCAGCCCAAACAGTCCAGTATTTTTTAGAGATGTTCAGAGGGCATAAAGAAGAATTACATCTGTGCAATTTGATGTAGAGCTAACTTTGAATGGGGCCTTAATCCCTGTTTATCCCACCATAGTAATGACAGTGCAAAAGTCAAACTCTTAGCTAAAAAAAGAATACAAATCATCGTATCATATGCATAGAAATACTTGTATATGAGCAAAAGCTGAAGAGATTTTCTCTCTGCTTCAGGAAGGAGATTAAGTAGGGAGGCAACAGAGGCACATAAAAGAGTAGTGAGGTATTGAAAAAATAGCTGAGATATGCTAGGTGCTCTTCTTTATGAGACCAAGATTCATGAGTCTTAAAATACTAGAGGTCTGTGTAGCGCATCCAGTTTAAAACACAGACAGGAAGTTTTCCTGCTTCAGGAGTGGAAATCTTCTTACCTTCCAATGACATGTAGATATAAAAATGTCATTTGAACTTGTGAAGTTCTAGCTTTTATATCATAAATTTCCTGCTGATTTCACGGCCACTAGTGTAGCGTTGGTTGGACTTTTCCTTTCCCCAGAAATGTTTAGGTTAAGATGACATCAATGAAAATGATTAAGGACGTTTAATCCTTAATTTCTTTTGTAAATTGTGGTTTTATACTCGAGAGCGCAATTAATAAGTAAGAAAGTGAAACAGTGGATTGAGGACTGTGATCATAAATTCTGCTTTTCAATGCGTTTGATGGACTTGAGTTACAGGTATGCCTTGCTACCTGTAGAAAGCATTTATATTTTGAGTAGTCTGATTGCAGCCATGTCGTCATGTGTCAATTTTAACTGATTTCTGATCTTTGATATTTTGGGCATAAGAATACTTCTGGCAGCAAACTTTACTGCCAGTAAACAAATGCTTTGTTTGGTGGTTTATCTCAGGGTCCTGCTTCACTCTCTCAATGCTAGGACACAATGACAGGAATGTGCTGATATTCTTAGTTCATAGTACTATGAATCACTTATCAATTATTTGACTTTGAAAGATGAAAGGAGAATTCAGTAATTTCCATAGTACAGTAAGATCTTTCTTTCCTAGTATCATATCTTTTTTTTTTCTTTTTTCCCCCTCTGTATAACTGATGCTTAATGTCTGATTTGTTTTTTCTTCTTTATTTTTGTTTTCTGTAGACACTGAGTATTTAAATTCTTCACATTCAGGGTTTCTGAGCAAAGTGTTCTCCACGATATTTTTATTGCATCTGCACGTGACGGTTGTGTTCTGCGGCTCGGCCTTGCGGTCAGCCCTGCAGTGCCGTGTTCCTGGAGACTGAAGGGGACAGAAGCAGCAGGTCCCGCGTCCTTCCTCGAAAGCCGGAGGGAAGCACGGGTGGGCAGCAGCCGCTCTGGCTGAGGGGATTTTGGCACAGAAACCCGTGCAGGCTGAGCACAGCGGAGCACGCGTGCAGTGTTGGTGCTCCGTGGCACTGTGCCAGCTGCATGGGTCACAATTACCTGCTGGCTCAGGATCGCTTCTGGACCGACCAGCCTCAAGTGCTCTCCTTCCTTCAATTGTCCTTCAATTGCAACACCATGCATCAGAAGCGACTTGCTGGTATATACAATCTGTGCTTCTTTGCCCCTGTAAATCTGCAATGCTCAGAGTGCAGGACTTTATATTTATTGAAAATCTTCTTTTTACAGTGGAGGGTAGGTGCCTGTCTTTGTGGATAGCTTCTGCATTTTATCCCTGCTGCAAATAATGAGGGAGGGCCCTGTAATATCAATGCAGCCATGACCAATCAATAGCTTTTAAAATCCAAGTGGTTTATAATTCAGTATCTGTAGTATATTTGTTTGTTTATATATACTTGTAATAAAATGAAAAAAATAAATGAATAATAAAAGGAAAGTAGTTGTCCTTATTCTATCTTATTATTTGAGACAGAGGCCTTGAAATCTTCGCAGATTCCTGTGCACTATTTTGTACATGCATTTGCAGCACATTTTCAAAATGTTTTTTTTCATCTCACTGTGCAAGGCAATGGGTTAAGGAAGGCTGAGTATGATTTTTTTTTTCTTTTCTTTTGAAACAAAACAAACTGCTCCATCATCAAGTCTGGTACCAGAGAAGGCCAGAAGTGTGTTCGTAAGGATTTCTGTTGCGGTGTCATCTTGTGCTTGGTCACACTGTTCTGTCATGTCTCATTGCATTGTGTCTGGTTTGACACAGCATACCTGTAAGTAGGCAAAGAGAAACAATACGATGTGGTTAGAAACCCTTCAAGCCTTTGAAAGTAGAGGACATTTACTGTTATTTACTTGTTACCATTTTATTTAAAATCAATTACTTTGATAATAATTTTGTTTCCTCCTAAACAGACGAGGACAATATGTCAGCCTAGTGCAGATGTTCCTTATCGTTTGTTATTAGAGAAAGTCCCGTAATCTCTCTCAAGCATGTGGTGGGTGATTTATATTAATCAACTTAGATATTGCTTGTTAATCAATTTAGATAATGCCTGTGATTGGGCTCCTGAGGCTTTGTGCGAGGTGGGACACGGTGACAGGCACAGGGGGTTCTGCAGAGTCCCCTGGAATGAGGCACAGCTGGAGGATAGAGTTAGGATCAGGTTGTGGTCACATGCTTCCAAAGTCAGTCTGCCCTTCCATGCTCTTACCTGCCATTTTTCTTTGTCTATTTTGCTTTTGTTTTTCATTAGTGCTGGAGCACTAAGCATGGGCCAGATGAATCTTAATAAAACCAAGTCAAAAAGGGCTTTATTAATACAGTCTGTGCTGCTCTCACACAGCGATACTTCCACCTGTAGGGGGAAGGAAATATGATTCTCTTTAATTAGAAAATAAGTATTTTAGCTGGGACATTGTTAGTTACTTTTGAGCCATATAATCACAACAGGTGGAGGGGGAGGCTTAATTTCTTTTTGAATTAATCATTTGTTGACACGCATATTAAACCTTGTGACTGAAAGAAATTAAGTGAATTTATGATGTCAAAATAGATACCAAAAACATATTTTAAACATTACATCCCATAGTCACTGATGAAGTAAATTAACTCAGCCTGAGGGGCTTAGGTGAGAAGTTGGTCTTTTTTTCTTGCTATTTAGAGTGCATAGTAACTTCTTATTACTTCTACTACACCTGGTATCCTGGAGCAACCGGAGCCTTACTATGATAGGCACTATATGTATTCACTGGAAGATGTTGCTGGACATGAAGAGTTTATATTCTGAAGTGATGCTGCAAGAAATAGAATTTTTGGGTACTCCTGTTCATAAGAAGGGAATGATGCTCAGAACTTCATAGGACTCTCCCAATTGTCACAGTAACGGTGCTGTAAGAGCCAGGAACTGGGCCCAGATCGCTCCACTTTGGGTACAGTGTCTCAGTGCACTCTCAAGTCTTGCTCTCCAATGGAAGATTCTTTTTTTTGTTACAAAATTATTTGTAGTATGATGTCAGAGGGGTACAGTTTCCAATGAGTTTTCTGCTTAGCTCCTGTTCTTACTTTGAGAACAACCTCGTGAGCGTCTTGAGAGGACGTTTGTGGCAGTTCCAGGACAGCTTCAGAGCTTCTTCTGGACTGACCTCCTCTATTGCTGAAGGAAACAGGTTTTGTAGATTTTTGTACAGATTGATTGTATAAAAGATATGTATTCTCTGAGCTTTTTGCATAGAATAATAGAGAATTCAGTTCACTCGGCCTGACAGATGTACTGGAGGTTCTTTCAACAGTATATTTTCATCTAAGCTACATTTGACGCATTTGACCAACTTTATTCAGAAACGATGACCTGGTTCTTTGTATTGAGCTTCAAATCCAAGTAGCAAGTCCTAGGCAATGGAAGATAGTTTCCAGTGGCAATGTTTTATTCCTTGGCAGAAAATGCAGGCAAATGAGGTAGTTGCTGTGATGGCTTCTGGCGCTGCTTTTGGACTCTGTCACACAGTTCATGTTATGATGAGCTGATCGGGCTGCCTTGTTCTGCTGGACATGCTTGCCTTGAATTCTTCATTAATTCTGCAGGAAAACAGGCAGCAGTGTTAGTCGCATTCAGCAAGTCACAATCATACAGGTGACTCTGCACCATCAGAAAGAATCAGTATTTTCCCCTGCCATATGTTCTTTGGGATTTCCCTCTGCCTCTCTCTGGAAGTCTGTTTTCCTCAGAGCTGGTGTATTTAAAAGTCGCCTGTTGGAACTCAGCTTGAAAGGGATTGAAAAACTAAAGAGTGTATGAAATAATGCTTATTCTGAAAGAATTGGATTTTGATAAACTGGAATTGAAATAATCAAAAATTCATGATGGTGCATTGTGGACTCAGCTCATGTCTTTGTGATTAAAAACAGTCCCACTGAAAAACAAACAATGAACCTGGAGCTTCGGAGGTTTAGTTTCCAGGATCACCTGAGGATCCTTCAGAACCTGATTAAATTTGAATTAAGGGATTCTCCCATTTTAAAACAGAAGCAATCAGCAAAACTCTACAACAACAGAGCAACTGAAAGAATTCATTTGTCTTTCAGTTTTTATAACTTGGACAATACATTTACCCTAAGTAATGGTTTTCTTCATTAATTTTACTGATAAATAGAGACATATTTAAGTTTATATAAAGTAACTGAACATATTATAAAGCTGACTTATTAAAGTTTTATTAAAAAGGGTCCAAATTTTTGCTTTAAAAAGAAAATATAGCAATAAACAATACAAAAGGGAAAATTAATTTGTGATTTTAATGTGGATGTCAATGGAGGTGACACCATCATCTCTGTTGAATACAAATCCTGCATTCATTCTTATGCCTGAGAGGCACTACTGAAATTTAGCTGACTATGTATTTGAATGTTTGGAGGAATAAATCAGAAAGGTCAAGTTAACACTCTTATGCTGCCTGAATCATATCTATTTATATTAGTTACTTGTCTTTCAGGCTTAGGAATATTAGAGATGCAGACTTCTAGATGTATATGTGTAATTTTAACAATGAATTGGGAACATACTTTCCGAAGCCGGAAGGGATACAGCATACAGATCTATGAGATGGCTGATAGTTTCTTCCATTCTCTCTTTTTTTCTTTCTTTTTATTTTTTATTTTTGTAATTTCAAGGGGAGTGTCAGTGGAGTTGTCGTACTGACCTTGAACGTTCTGTGATTTAGAGGTGATAGTCCAAGAGGAAAAGGTGATGGAAATTGCTGGTAAAGATTAGAGCAACTAGACAGAAATGGTGAAAATTTGATTGTTCACAATAGAAAGTATTGGCACACCCTATTTCTTTTCTGTATGTTTGTGACGAAGAAGAAAGATGTGGGCAATTTGGTCATGTCCTTTAAAAGGCTTGAAAGAAATACGTCCTTTACAGGCAAAGCCATCCCCTTGGTACCCAGTGAACTACCCTCTTACAGATGGCTCCTTTAGTCTGTTAAGGACAGTTCCTTTTGACGGCAGATATGTTGACTGCCTGGAGCCCTGACTGCACCCTGAAGTGTTCATTCAGGGAAGTCAGCATTAATTAAAGCATACTGAGTGACGCGGTAACATTTAGCGAAATACTTCCTGCAGTTACATGTAACTGCATTTATTTTGTCTCATTGGCTTCTCTATGGCAAACAAATTCACATTGGCCAAAGCTGTGGTTAGGATACCAAGCTGCTTTTAAAGAGCATTCCACTTTTCAAGGTGAACGGCCGGGAATTAGCAACCCTTGCGAGGTATTACCAACCCTTTCCAAAAATTAGCAGAAAGGAAATTTTCAGTTTTCATTTTCTATCCCAGGATATTTCAAATATATATTTGACTGTCATCATACTTAATCCTAGTACATGACATATATCATGTTTATCTAAAGCTACTCCCAAATTTCTACAAAGTTCCCTCTTCCCAAAGTTCCCTTCTTTATAATCGTCCATTCTTTTCAGAATGAAAGCATGATATGAACATGTAATAAATCAGTTATTACTTAATCAACATTCTAAATTCCACATTTGTGCACTTGCATTTTATATATTGGCTGACATGATTTTGTAGGTTTCTCTGCTTCCTTTATTTGCAAATTCTTTCAAAAAAAAAAAAAGAAAGGAAAACCACTTGCCTTAGGCGTATTATAAAACTACAGATTTTTGTTGGTTTTTAAGTAGAGATGAGATAGAATTATTTCAAAGACTTACATTTCTTAGAGGAGGGTCAAGACCCAACTGATTTCAAGGGATTTTTTAGGAAACTGTGAAGAATTTAAATTAGTATTGTCTGTACGTTATGCCTGCTTGTAAACAGTTTGAAGAACTTGTAAAGCTTGCCTGGTAGTCAGTATGGTTGTGCTGAAAACCTAAAAATCAAAAAACTTCTTCCTCTTCCAGTTCAATTTCCTTTTCTGTATCTCCTTTCTTGTTTTTTTTTTTTTTTTTTTGTTTTTTTTTTTTTTTTTTTTTTTTTTTTTTTTTTTTTTTTTTTTTTTTTTTTTTTTTTTTTTTTTTTTTTTTTTTTT
>PTEX01000241.1:0-22871 GCA_003342815.1 Eudromia elegans | reverse complement strand
TTTTTTTTTTTTTTTTTTTAAATTTTAGAACTTGCTTTAGCATCTAAATTTCCCATACATCTCTGAGATATGTGTACATTTTGTGGACTGCATAGACTCAGTTACTATGACAGTAATGGAGTGAAACCATCCAAACAGTTATGCTGAAATAGTTGAGTGTCTAGATAGAATGGTGCTGAAATGAACCTTCCATAGTCAAAATATAGTAAATTATGGCAATAAAAAGCATACACGGTTTTATTCTTACCAATGCTGTGAAAAGCATATAATTTAGGTAAGTATATTTACATTAGAATATTTATAGTATGAAGCTCTTGGGGATATTTGTGAAAATGTGGGCAAATAATCACAATGCCAGATCATTTTTTAAAGGCAGATGCACTTTGTATATCTCCAGTTTATTTGTCATAAATAAAAAAAAATCCTGACTATTAATACCAGTAGAAGCAAAAGTTAGAAGCAGGATTGAGCATTTCTCTATGATTTGGAAAATAAGCATTTCCTAAATTTGCATTTACATCTATTTTTATACAGTTAACTCTAACTAAAAAAAGAAGCAATTTCTGACAGCTGAATGACTGTAACTAATATTTTAGTCTCAGAGTAGGTTAAGATACCATTTGAAAAGTCCTGACCCTATTTTTATATGTGTAATGATCTTGCTTGCTGTCATGTCACTTGTCAGCATCTACAAACAAAAGCCTTTCTTGAGTTTGTTTAGCCACTGCACTTCTGGCCGCCTGTCTTTTGATCCTGTATTACATCCTTTGAAACACAAGCATTTTAGCACTACTTTAGCAGCAATTTCTGCGTTATTTTTCACTTATCGTGTACTCATTTGGATGGTTTTTTTTGAACATCTCTTCCCACTGCATTTTTTTTTCTTATACCTGGTAGTTACTAGTGGCTAATCATGGACATTTCATCAGGAAAGGGAATGAAAGAGATTGAACCATATCTGAGGAAAGGATGATATACTTCCTTGAGATAGTTTTATACCAAATTTATTAGCATTTCATCTTTACACATAAATTGAAGAATCAAATTGATCAAAATTAGAAGATTAGATTAAATATGATTACGTTAAAATGGAAAATTCAGGACTGATAAAAGGAATTACTTAATCTTGCAACTTTTGAACTCTAAAGCTTTCAAGCACAGGAAACTATCAAGGTCAAGAACATAATATATATGAAATGATGCAGTAGGTATTTATACTGTGTTTCCATAACTGCTGTAATTAGTGACAAGTACTTCTAGAAGGTTTTCCAACATTGAGCTTCAGAATTTAGAAAAATATTTACTGGAGATGAGATTGGGGAGCAGTTTTTCTACCTTGTTCTAGAAAATCAGAGAGGGTGAATTAGCAGTGTGCTATGGTCAACTGTGAAAGGCCAGCTGTGTACTGGCCAGGTTAGAGTCAACAGCCTGAGACAAGAGGTTATTCTTGCCCAGCCAACACTTGCGAAACCGCATTGGGAGCATCGTGTCCAGTTTGGGGCTCCTCACTGAAAGATGCTAACATACTGGAGCGAGTCCAGAGGAAGGCACAAGGAGGTCCAGGGCCTTGGAGCCCACATTGGAGAGAGCCAGGGAAGAGGAGATCCCACTGCTGCCTACAACTCCCTACTTTGACAGAACAGAGAAGATGGAACCAGACTCTTCCCAAAGGTATGCTGTATTCGAACTAGAGGCAATGGATAGAAGTTGGAACATGAGAAATTCTATTCTAATTAGATAAGTTTTTGGTTTTGTTTTGTTTTTAAGTGTGAGGGTGGTCAAATGCTACCTAAAATGTCAGGTTTGAATAGCTTACTCAGAGAGACTGTGGCATCTCCATTCTTAAAGATATTGAAAATGTGACTGGATGTGATCCTGAGCAGCCCTATTTAGGTTGATCTGGCTTTGAGTAGGATGTTGGACCAGATGGCCTCCACAAATAAACAATTTTACAACTGTGATGATCACCGATGCCTGATGACTGATCAGGTCATCCATGAGACTTAAACTTTTCTAAAATGAGGCTAACATGAATGCGGAAGATTGTTTCATTCAATGTATATCCTTTGAAATATGTATGTATGGGTTGTATAGCATAGAGAATTGATCTTTACAAATCAGGCATTTATTGTGGTGCCTGCACTTTGACTAATTTAGCTGAATGCTGCCATTATGACAGGAATGAAAGAGCTGGGAGACAATTTGTAACATGGAATCTTCTGTCTATCTAGTGTTAATCCAGAGACTCTGGTTCTTTTCAAGTCTTCCTGGAGCTTTTGGTGATTCTGTTCTGTTACTCTCTTCAAAATGTTGTTTTATGTGGACCTCAGTGCCCGTCAGACACCCAAAGCCATGTGCTGTAAGAAACTTGTCAAGTTTCTTACTGCAACTGACAGCAGATGAATAGCAGACAGATGGAGGTTTCCCCAAATGATCAGGTGGATGTGTACTGAATGAGATGTGGAAAGTGCACTCACATCAGAGTATTTCCTAGAACTTTACTATTCTTATAGCATAGAAAATTATTTGTCTATCCTTCAGAAACCATCTTCCTTACAAACGGCGAAAAATGTTTCCTCTTAAATATGCACTGCTATTTTTTTAGGTGTTACATAAAGCGCAAAGGCTCTCCTTTTTTATTATATGGAGAACGCAGGCGTTGTATTGCATTATGGATTTTGTTTGTTTGGTTCCCCATTCCCCCTCCATTTGTGCTGTGATTTTAAAGCAATAAGCTTTTCAGCTCTTCTCTTTGCTTCTCCCTAAGGATGAGATGAACTTTCCAATTTTGAGTTCTGCACTGCCTAAAGTCTTCCTGAACTTTAAAAAAATAGATGTTGTCTGTTGTGTTAGTGTCAGAACATTTTCAATCTTCCATAGACTCTTCTCAAAAGCAAGTGACTGTCTCTGCTTGAAAATTCTATTTGTTGTATTGGGGATTAATCCTGGGCCCTCCAGTAGTGTCTCCTTGAATGGGACATTTCAGAACCCCATAACAGTCTGATCTCTTGGCCAGAAGCCAACCTGTAAAAGTTGCAAGTTGCAAAAGATTGGCTATTAGTCCTAAAATTGGTGTAAAATGTTTTTGTGATTTTTTTTTTTGCACCTGTGATTAAAAACCCCCAAAATATCACAACTCCCATGTTTTATTTTTACCTGCAGCACTTTTCTAATGCGTATAATATAATTCATAGTTGCAAGAGAATAATTTAAAAAGTACTTTGAAAAAAGACATTATTGTCAGAAATTAAACTGGTTTTCAATGTTATCTTTATAGGTAGGAGCTATGGCTTATAGCAAAATGCCAAATATTTCCAAAAGTTCTACATATTTTCAGGGGATTTTTCAACATGGCAGGGGTTTTAGCAGATAGAGTTTTGAAGTTCTTTGCTCTATTTGCTCTTGTGTGTTGGGCATTGACCAAGTAGAAGTGGAATGAAGAAGTGGAATGAAGCCTGCCTCCTGGAGTGGATGAAGTACTAGGTGGTGCGTTATTTGCCATATGAATATGACAGCTCATCTTAAGTGACCTGTATAAGCCTCCTGTAAGGTCCTGAAAGCTTTGCAAAGATTGTACAGTGAACCTACAAGACGTCAGTATTGCTCTTGTACTTTCTTTTGCCAGTTCTTAAGTAATCTCCTTTTAATTTTTTTTCCTTCTCTCTTCTAACTTGTATTCATACACTGCATGTGAGGAGTCTATATTAAGCACTGTTGAAACAATTTTCTTGTAATTCTGAAACTGTGTGCACAGACTATATTATATTCAGGTTTATAACACCTTCAACTAATTTTAAAAAGTAATCTTTCAATAATTCTGTCACCTTCAGCTAATTTTTAAGTGTAATCTTTCAATAATTCTGTCACTTGGTTGTGTAACAAGTTGCTCATAGCATAATGAAGTTTATTCTTAGACAGTGAAAGATAGAGCAGCCACCTCCACAGGGCTTATATCTACCTGCATTTTGGAGAATGATTCTTATTAGAATGCACCTGAGAGTCGGTATCTTGGGAAGCTGATTCTGGAAATGGTGGGTTTGAAACACAGCAGAGTTAGAGAGTGAGTTCTGGATAGTGGGATACTTCAGCAGGGAAAGTGTGACACGTCCAATGTGCTGCTGAGTTGGTTAGTGGGGAAAAATTGCTGGTTTTGCATCACTGGAAAGATAGAGCGTTAATGAACTGGTGGGTTTCATAGAGAACAAGCAAAGGAAAACAAAGATGATCTTAG
Organism: Eudromia elegans; assembly: GCA_003342815.1. Classification (NCBI taxonomy): domain Eukaryota; kingdom Metazoa; phylum Chordata; class Aves; order Tinamiformes; family Tinamidae; genus Eudromia; species Eudromia elegans. The sequence goes on along the minus strand of PTEX01000241.1, from coordinate 18,640 downwards.
GTGAGCCTTGGAGATGAGATTAATGGAGATAGGAGACTGGAGGAAAATGAGAGTTAAACTGAATGTGACTTCACGTCATTCCCTGGGAGAGGGCAATTGAACCTGTGCAAGAGGATGAGAATTTATGGGCAGTACAGTAAGAACACTGTAAACAAAGTCTTAACCCCTGATGCAGATCAGGTAGAGAAAGGTGGCATAGCCATTAAATATTATGAAGATGATAGAGGAACTGCTACTTCAATAGCAGAGGAAGTCACTGGTGAGGATAGGACAGAGGACAGAAAGACAGAAACAAGTATAGAGATGGACAGAAAGTAAGCTAAGAAAACGAATTTGATCTGAGTCATCATTCCTTACTGCCACATTTCTTGAGCTCATTTTATAATTAGTATTGCAGTGAGTAATATGTGTGAGAAAACAGGTGAAAGAGTTTTACTAACAACTCCAAACTATTCAGTGTAACAACTTTTACATGTAAAACAGTATCTAGGTTTTTTACCCTTAAGATATGTAGATTCAAACGAAGGTACTCTGCAACAGAACTGAATTAAAGGTAAACAAAAATAGTATCAAAATGTAAAGACTATACTACTCTACTGTGCAATTAATATAAACCATCACCTACCCTGTCTTGAAAACTCAGTTCAACTATGTACAGACATGAGAAACCCTTGAAGCAGTGGACAAATTGTGAACACCAAATATTTCCTCCCCAAGCTTGTTAGTATTTCTAGCATATTTTAGTGTGCTTGATCTACTTGTTTGAGAGGAATACCAAATTAGGCATTTCTGTAGTTGCAACTATATGAGATGCACTATGTTCATTTGTCATGCTGTATTAAATAGTAAAGGTATTAATGACCAAAACTGGAAACTGTGTTATTAAGCAGTAAGTAGACAGAGCAGAGATCTATAATGAAGCCAGTAGGTAGGAGATAGAAACTAAGGGGACCAGTAACTGATGTGCCCTGTTTATTACTTTATAAAAATTCAGGAGATGAGGAAATAACCTTGAAAATCAGTTAGAATGTGATGTGCATGCTGTGTGAAACCAAGGAGTATTTGCTAAGGTATTATTTAAGTTTTGCTTTTTATTCTTAGTTCCATGGGAACTGGCCCATATGCAGCTTAATTTTGAAAATACAGTGATAGATTTTAAGGCTATGTGATCTCATGATGCCTGTTTATGTTGCTATGATGAAGTTACAGTATAGATGTAATGCCCCAAAGGATAACTCTGTTCCTTAAACAAGTTTATATTCTCTTTTTGCAATGCATCTGTTTATATTCTCTATAATCTGTTACGTAGTTTATTGCTTGTGCACAGTTTTTAACTAGATGCTGGGTGATTTTATGAGAAGACCTGAAGTACATTTTCCAAATCTATTTTTCAGAACACTCAAGATCTGTTTCCAAGGAAGGTGTTGGCAGATCACTGCACAACTCCATTTTGGGTGTTATTTAGTGGCCTAATTAATGACTGAACATTAATGACTGAACAGCAAGAGCAGCCAAACACAAAGTAGGGAAACTCAGGTACAAGCCCTCCCTTGTTGAGAGGGGAATTCAGTGTAGACGTCCCCAGGAAATTATGTTCCTACCTGGCTAGGAGTGAGGCTGAGGAGTTACAGCCCTTCTCCTGCTGAACAGCGTCCCCACAGCTTGGAAGTTGCTGGGGTTTTTTTTTTTCCTTGCAGTATCTGGGAAGTAGAAGCACTGCAAAGGCAGGGTGATCTGCCCTGTACCTGGTTGTGGAAAAGAGGTTTGAGACAAACTTTCAAGTTGTATCATTTGCTGCCACTTCTGGATCCCAGCCTACTTCCATGTGAGCACAGAACGACTGGTCACCTCCTCATCACTCAGGGATGGGTGTCCTGGCTGTCAGAGCTGCTGTCTAGCTCTGTGATGGAGCATTTGAATAAAATGCATGAGCAAAGTACCATGTTTCACTATGAGACAGCCCCGCACGTGCAGAGTTTGGGAGGCCTGGAGGGGCCACGAGGCTGTGGAAAACGCTGCTGCAGTGCACCGGGCTGGTTAGGAGTCTTTAGCTGGTGTGATCAGGAGTGTGTGTACTCTGTGCAGACATGCTGGAAGCTGCAGAGGTATGGGAGAGCTGTCTATTTATCTGCACAGCTCTGCATCTAATTAAGTTGCAGTCTGCTATTTTGATCCCATGGTGGTTTGTGATAACCCTAAAATGAAGACATGGGAAATGTATTAACCTGAGGCCAGCTAGCACTACGGAGCACCTTCACCAGGGAGCAGAGTTTTGAAATCCAGAGACAGAAAATGCAAAAGCTGGACACGGACTTAAACAATTTAATTGCAAAACAGGCGAGGGCCTGAACTGCGCGTAGCGGTGCGAACAAACTACTGTGAAATGAATGGGAGCGCTCTCAAAAACGGTATGCTTTGTCTGGAGCACAAGCAGTTGAGAAGCGCAGGGCAGAAACTTCCTTTGTCCCTTCTAAATCATTTCAGTTTGTATAGGAATGGTCTTCCTTCCTCTGCGGAGGACTGGGGAAGTTAAAATTAATAGTACTTTTTCATCACAGCCACTGCTCCTTCAATGCCTCCTCATGTTTGTTGGCATGGAAACGTGATACCGAAGCTCGGAGAGCTGATCCGCAGAGGCCAGTACTGCCAGCAAGACCCCCGCCCCTTCGGACTGCCTCCATCTGATCTACAGTCTGCGACCGAATCCCAATTAGAAACTGACAAAAAAAAACGGGGCTGTGTTCAGGGATGAAGAGAAGGAAGAGTCTGAGCGCTGTAACCGTGAACATGGGAGGTTATAAGGACAAAGCAGGGGCTAGTGGAGGAAACAGTAATCTATAATTTGGAGTGCTATCCAGTTTTCTCAATTAAACTTACTTGGCTACATCAGTAGCAGTTTTTTTCTAGGTAGCTTACAGGTTCTTAAGCTCAGAAAAAAGAAAAAGGATGAGCTAAGCCCAGAGGGAAAAAAAAAAACAAAACCAAAAACGAGAAAAAGGAATGAGCTAATGCCTAAATATGTGTTAAAGGTTTCTCTTCACAATAATACTTCAGTCTCATTGCTCTTTGACCTGCTGCATTATCATTTTTTCCATGTGAAGTTATAGCAAAAGAACTGCCAGATAAAATCATTTTGCGCTGCTTTGCTTGGTGCCTTTTCCAATCCTATCTTTAGCACAAAATCATTAGCACACTTGTGTGAAATAGAGACCCAAATATTACCATCAGGCCTTTGTTTAAATACCTTGTCATAGAGGTTCATTTCATAGGAAAACTCTAAGGAGGCATCACTCATCTCTTCTAACCCACTACGCGGTTGACACAAATTCACAAAATTGATGGCCGTAGCTTCAAAGTGTTCCACAGTGGCACAGATAGCCACTCATTCTGGTGGAAGATTGTTTTTTTTCTGTGTCAGAGTGTATTTGAGAAATAATATGATTATCCATGGATAATGCTCTTGGCCTCATTTCGGAGATTAAATAGCTGCTCGGTTTACAGTGAGTGCCGCGACCCTCGCTTGAGTGTGACCTTTCCTCCTGGCTGCAGTGCACCGTGGCACATTAGCATGTGTTTTGCTCTTTGCAGGGGAGAGCTGATTGCCATCCTGAAAAACGGCACACATTCCGGATAGTACGTGATCCACTTTTCTTTTCTCTTGGCCTTAACCTACTGTCACTGTATATCCTGAACAAATGCTGAGGACAGTTGGTAATATTGCAGAAAAATTGATCTCAGCATCTGGCACAATGAGTTTGGCAAAAGGTAGCTCTTTAGGAGTGGCCTCTCTCTGTCCGTCTGTATGCTTTTCTCTAGCATAAATATTTGTGTCTTTAATTCTGAGTCTTCCATATAGTTGGAGGCGTGTAATGCTAAGGTACTGCAACTGAGATTCAGAATGAGTTTGGCATACAAACCAGTAGGTAAAGGACCATATGTATTCTGTAAAAGGAAAGTCTAGAAGACTGAGCCTTGAACCAGCATTTAAATGGGATTTACTTTGCAGCTTAATGCACATCCTGAATATTCTGGCAAGCCTTTTTTTCCCTTTGTGTGTGTGTGTGTTTTTGTGTCATGGGTTGGGGGGAAGTATTATGACCACACCACATGCTAACACTGGAGGCTGAATTCTCATCTCATTAAACTGATGTTAAACATGAATTGACTGCATTGGTCCCAGTGGAGATATTTCAAAGCAGTACTAAGATACTGAAATCGGGATCCAGTGTATGGTATTCAGCAACTTAAGACAATACTGTTGAAGTAAGATAGGGCAGCGCTGCCTCAGCCCTTTCTGCTGACAGCGAGGCTCTCCATGCTGCCCTATCCCACACTCACAGGGCTATTGAAGTACGTACTGCACCCTGCAAAGTGTTTGGTCACTTCTCATGTTGTGCATCTCTCCAAGTGAGAAGCTGGAAGCTAGTGTTTTCAGTAGACGTGGTGGAGGATGACAAGCAGGTTCAGGATAACAAGCTCTCTAGAAGGGGGCCAGTGCTCTTGTGAGAAGCAAAGGTGATTTCTTCGGTAATAGTAGTGTGTTACTACAAACGCACTTCCAGGACAGACCTTGCTCGACTGAGGAGTCATGCCTGCAGGGTACCATAGGATGGCCTCAGAGCTTCGTAACGTAGCCCTGGAACATCTCGTCTTTGTGTAAGGAATTCCACTCAAGTGTGGCCAATATGAAAGCAGCATTAGTTTATCCACTGTGTAAATGCTAACCAGCTGAGCTAATGTAGCAACTGGCCAGCTTATGCTTCAAATACTGATGTTTTCAGGTTTTGTATGGGAATGTGAGTGTAGTGCAGCTGGCTTGTGAGTGATGGGCTTCGGCTGTTCACTGCTGTTTTGTATTTGTTGAACGTCCACTGCAGATTATGAATGCTACAGTCTTTTAACTCTTTGTTCATTTTTCCTTACACAGGAGGTAAAAAGTTTGATTCACAGTCGCATTTTAGGTCTGGTTGTAATTTTACACCAACATTAAATTAATTTGCCATTTTAGTTAGTTTAACGTGAATTAACTTAATATAAATTAATCAAAAATAAAGGCGATTGGCTTAGGGTGGACTTCTTGGAATAAATGGGTAGATGGGGAAGAACTGGACTTTAATATTTAAGTCCATGGGTTTTATTTTCATCATTGCGAATCTCCTGTTTGTATAAATAATTCTACTGACTTCAGTGTAATATGAGAAACAGTGGGATTATCTGGTCTTTTGAATGCACTCTAATTGGCTTCATGCTGTTAAGCAAACTATTCTCTCAGACACTGTGTCCTTTCACTTGGAGAGGTGTCACTTCACCAAAAATACAGGTCATATGCGCAGTTTGTGTATGCTGTCCAGTAATATTCATGTTAATAGTTAGGTCTGTTTCCTAACCTGGGAATCTGTGTCTCATTCTCTCATATATGTGTTTCGTATGCAGCAACAAGTTAAAGCGACCAAGTGGCAGGAGCTGGTTTCCACAGGTAATCAGGTAGTTAGGCTGGGTGTGGGCCAGGATCTTCAGGGTGATTTCTAGCACCGCATTGGTCACTGCAGTGTTGGCGCCCAAGTGTCACAGTTCCTGCTTGATGTGTTAATGGCTGATCAAGTCTTAAAGCTTTTAAACATAACGCTGAAAACAGCTTCAGCCAAGAGGTGAATCACAGACTTTGATACTCTGGTCTATCAGCTATGCAGAAAGAATATTTTTTTAAGGTGCACTGTGCATATCAACTGTCCTTATAAACCCTGCAAACTGGGAGGAATCAGTATTCCTTGTTACTAACTTAATCTGATCCTTAAAAAAATGGTGAATACAGTGCTTGGAGACAGAAACCAAATAACTGTATTGTTCCTGCAGTGAACTTCTGAAGAATGAGCTGTACATGGAACCGATGGATGCTGCAGAAAAGTTAATATTACTTTTGTTAATTTTACTTTTTAGCTGTGAGTCCTTCAAATGTCTTTTGAGTATTTCACTTTTTGAATAATCTGCCTTTACAATGAAAGGCTGAAAACAAGCTAATAAATGAAAACACTCTGTGAATTGATAGGTTACCTGGTCTTGTGATAACCTCGCTAGTTATTGGCTGGATAGCCAATGCCAGATTCTTTGAACAGTGAAAATCATCCCTTCTGTCTCCAAGAGAAGCTCATGGTGAGATTTTCAAGAGCTCCTACCAGAATCAAGTTTTACATTGTTTTTAATCTGGTTTTCAGTGCCTCACTACATTAAATGATTTTAAAAATCCTTGGAAAGGAAGTGGAGGAAAGAATATACTTCCTCTAAAAGGCAGTGTGTCTTTTGCTTTGAGTTTTGATGTACATTGTTGTGTTTAACCCTTAAGTCTTCTAGCTGTCCATTTAACTCAGCAGAAATGATGGTTTAGGTTTGCATGGCCCCTTCAACAAGAGCATTTCCTTGCTGCAAACTTCTCGTCCCTTTTTCTGTGAGTTTCTTCCTTGGTGTTCGTTAGGCAAAGGCTTGGCGATATGTCAGTGCTCGCTGTTCCCTTTAATCTGTGGTGCTAACGTGGAATGCCAGCTCGTTCTGCTGCCCAAAATACTTCTCAGGCATCAGAAAATCTGGTATGACAACTAAAAGGAATCGAGATCTCACTCAGGTTCCCATGGCTGTCATATTACTTGTAACTACAATTCTTCCATTTATTTGCATCATTTTAACAAAGTCAAGGCTGTAAAGAGGATTATTGTTGATATCTTTTAGTGAACTTCAGGACACTGGTAGTTTTCAGTCTGCCAGACTGTAGCCTGAGAGTTGAGGTTTTTTTTTTTGCGTCCTTGAGGGAGTCATTGAACTCCTTTCTGCTTCACTTATGAAGATTAATTTGTGCTGAAAAATATTTTGATAATCGTATCTGGATGGTGCTATAGAAGTGTAAGGGTAAATAGTATACCACAGTCTATGGCTCAGCAAATTAAATAAGCACATATATATATGTGTGTGTGTATTTATATACATATATATATATATATATATGCACAATCTCCAGTCATCATCTTTTCTCTAGGGATTGTACTGCTGAAGTGTAAATGCATTTTTTCCTCTCTGAAATTCATTGGAAAAATAAATAGTTTACTTGCAAGACAAATGAGGGTCTCTTCCAAAGTCTAACACCCACATTTTATGTGCTGCAAGTTAAATGTGGTGTGACATTGCCAACATATGATTTCTCATGTTTTCCAGAAATGCAGCAAAAATAAATTGTGCCTAACATATTGTTCACAGAATATATTTCACTTCCTGGGTTAAAGTTCTGAGAAAGCGTCTTGTTTGAACAGGAAAATAAACAAATGTATTTTATGTCATTCCTTCTCGTTCCTCTTGCGCAGATCATCACTCAAGTAAGTAGCATAGATCTGCTAGTTCCTGCCATATGTGGTTGGTTAAAAAAAGTGTGACAGTTCAAACGTCAAAGCCTTTAGAAATGTTTCCCTCTTCTAGATCTACACATTCCATATTGTCTTCTAACTAGGCTTTTCTTTCATGATCTGAAGAGGTTATTAAATCCATAAAGCTTACATACTTCAATGCATACTTTTAGCAATGAAAATTTGTAATTGAAAAAGAAGAGATAATTTGCAAAGAAGAGTTTAGAAGAATATTTCTTTTAGCACTAGTTGTCTATTTGTGAGCAGACTGTGATTTACTCAGGGCTTTTTTTATTTTTTTTTTTTTTCCAGCAAATGTTTTAGAATGTTTATTGATTGACCCGGAATATTCTGTGTTGAAGCTCTGTGCCTTCGAGCTCTGTGCCTACAGGCTATTGATCAAAAGAGGTTTGTAATGCTTTCTTTACTCCTTGATTAGGCAAACATATGAGCACTTTGGCACAAGTAAGTGTGTGGATGATACTGAGGCTTGGTTGCCGGGAAAACCCTTTTCTGGATTTTTAAAATTTCTTCAAAATCTTAGCTCACAAAAACAAGCCGTCTCAAAAAATTTCAGAAAAGCAGCCCAAAGGGCTCAAGTGGGATTGAAAAGGGGGTTAAAATACCCAAATAGATAGTTGTGAACGTGCCTCGGGCATCTGCCTGGTTCTGCTTAGTACAAAGCAGGAGATCACAAAACATTTTGGAACCAAATGATCACACGTGTAAGTAGCAGTAGAAACATCTGTGTTGATCTTGACCCTTCAGCGTGATCCACAGGACAATCCCTACCAGGTTTGGTTCCCCTAATGTTACTGAGGTATGAGCTGCACTTCCTCTGCTGTGATGGAAAGTCAGGTTTTAATTGATTGAAATCAGTGTTTGGAGGCTATAGACAGCAAGCTAAGAATCCATCTGTATGCGTAAGGATATGACTTGGGTTTCCAGTGAGCGGAACACACTGGTTTGTGTCTTTACAAACAAGGGAGTTGCCCCACAATCTGGCTGATGAGCGGGACAAAGGAATAAATGCAGGGGGAGACCGAGCGGAGCCAGGAGTGAGGGGAACAAAGGAATCAGGGGACCTCAGGTGAGAAGAGCTGGCAGGAGGCAGGAGTTCAGGGTAGGAGAACGGGCAGCCTGTGACTCCTGAGTACCTTGGCCAGTGAGGAAAAGGAGAGGGCTGACCTAGGTCGGGAAAGTAGGATAAAAGGGGGGCTGCAACCCCCAGCACTGTGAGAGACCCCACAGGGATGTGCCCGGTGGACTCCCCTTCAAATAAAGTTATAGGGCTCCTCGGTCTCCTTTTTTGGACATTCAGTTCTTGATAGCAAGTGTTTTTGCACAGCAGCAAAACTGCTGAATCCAATTTGTGCTGAGCATTGGGAATAATGAATAGGGGCAACTATTACCTGAGGTGTCCTTAGAGCAGGAAATACGGCACCTTGGGGTATGTGAATGTGTCTTGCAAATAGTAAATATCACAGCTATGAAAAACTGCTCATCTATTATTTCAACTGTGATCTGACTCCTTCAGACTTGTCAGCTGTATCCCATAAGCTCACTTTGGCTCATGCAACAGGTCAGGGAGAAGAGTAAGAGCTGCAGTATTGAGCCATCGAGCCACGGGGAAATGTCAAGCTGTCAGGCTCTGGCTGTGGGAGCCAGCAGAGCCTCTGAAGTCACCCAGCACGAGGCAGGATCTCTTCTCTGGTTTATGGCTCTGTTCTAAATATGACTTCGGTTTCATGGATAAGCTGAGTCTTGAGCCTCAGAGACTATATGGTGAATATCGATAAAACACTTCCCACATTCAATAGTGTGACAGTGTTCAAGAGACAGAAGAAAGGTCAGTGCACTTCACCCGAGCCCAAGTTGTACCTGCTGAGTGTGTCTGGACCTGTGCTCTTGATAGATCTTTACCAGATTTCATAAAGTGGCTTGTGCCAGGAGTAGAGCAAACTGAATTATTTATCACAGTTAATGCAGACCTTAATAAATTCTTCAGGAACTGCTTGAGTATTTGTTCATATTTATTTACCAAAGGCTGAGGTTTGCAAGCTATGGGAGGTCTTATTTTCTCAGTGAAGTGAAAAAGATCCAAGGAAACTACATGAGAATTTAGCTGTTGAAACTGGCGGGCCTTGGACTTGGCATGCGTCACTTTATCTGCCCACCTGGATTTCTGAGACATTTCAAACTGGCAAATAATGAATTAATGAATTGTTAATAATCCAGCTTCCCTGCATAAAGTCTGTGTAGGTCTTTCCTGCTGGTGTGCTGAGCAGGCTGAGCCTGGCTGACTGACTAGAGATGTCCCTCTGTTGCTCTGCATCCCTTAGTGTTTAGCTGTGGTCTGTCTGTTATGGATTTGTCTGCCCTCAAGGACCAGTGTTCTGAGAGTGTTTGGAAAGTGTCTCTACCTGAGCACCCCTAAAAATAGGTGCCTAGGTGCCTAGTATGGTGTAAGTCCTCTGTGATAGTGAGCAAAAAGGCTGATGTATTGGATAAACTGAACTGCCTTGCAGAGTAACAGGTGAATCAGTAGACTCTTTTTGCTAGACAGCGACTTGCTCCAGTGGTTCCCTCTCTGCTGCAAGATATTGACCAGCTCTGTGCATTTGCTGGTGTATGGCATGTGTCCTGTATCTGTCATTCAGGCTGAGAGTAACACTGAAAACCTTTCTGGCATGTAGCGCAAAGTAGAGAGTTCATTGAAAGCCCTTCAGTGAGAGAGCTGTAATGGTTTGAGTTTTCAAGGTGTGCAGAGCACTAAAGGACACATGTTTAAATTCGGGTGCTGAGCTTTGCTGTTGTGTGTTGTTGTAGGCTGCTTTTTGCTCCCTTCTAGTTGCTGGTATAAGTTGACCATTCCTCTCACTGTCTATATTGACAGACCTAACGAGAAAAAGAAGTGTGGATGAAGTGAAAAAGTGTGTGTTTTTTTTTGTTGTTGTTTGCTTGTTTGTGGTGACTCATGTACGGCTGTTTGGAAGGTTCAGCATTCAAGCCTGCTGTCGGGAGCCCTCCAGCTTCGCCGGGGGCGGGTGCTGCAGCCGGCTGCAAAGCCAGGGTGGTGGCTGCATTGCCCCGGTGCCTGGTCGCGCTGTTCGCGGCGCTCACCCTCCCTGGCTGGCTGCTGTTCCTGCTGCAGCGCAGGCCGCGTAGCTCCGCCGTCACGAGCAGCTCCCGGCCGCTGGAGGAGACGCCTGGCGTCTGCTGCCTCCCGGGCCGGCCGTGCCGCCCAGCGGGGAGGAGGGTCGCAAACTAAAAGAAATCAGTTCTGTGAAACTTGGACCAGGCTGTTAAAATTTGGCGCCTACGTACATCATCACATAGTTAAAAGGAAGTTAGGAAGAGGCGTTTCCTTCAATATAAGTGTGACTGTTTTTCTTTTAACTTGTTAATAAACTAGCACGTTGCTCTGTCTTGCAATGCTGCTATGCCTGCATCTCATTCGTTACATCTCATTATATCTTGTGCTTTATTTTACATCTCTTGCATTTATAACTTTTTAAAGGATGTAATTAATGTGCTTCTGGCATGTATCTGTGCATCATTATTGACTTATTTCTAAGCAAGCCCATTTCTCATTGCTTGTTACAATCTTTTTTTTTTCTTTTTTTCCCTATGGAAAGAGAAAACGTTAGGCTCAATTCCTAGAGGATATAACCTAGATATTGTTGGCACGCATTTATCTATTGTTTGTCTATGCAAAGCTCTAATCCTAAATATAAATACTCATCAATTAGTTGATTTGCATGCACAAAAGATGTGCATGTATCCACACAAAAGTGTGCTTCCCCCTCCCTTTCTACTTCTGTAGGCTTCTTGTTTGTTTTTGTCAGCAAGAACAGTAACAGCTGCAAAGCCCTTAACTAATTCATAAAATATGATTTTATTTTTTCAGTTTGAGGTGGTTTTTGGCTTGGAGGCTGGGTATTGTTCTGGCTTTTCCTTTCCGTGTGCCAAAATTCCACTGTTTTGGGTGTCTAGGACAATCACAGCACCCACTTTTGAAAACACTGACAAAAGGTTCACATTTTTTAAAGCTCATCTCTTCCAAGGGACAGTTATTTCCTCTACAAACATTTCTGTGGTGCTTTGGTTATGATACAGAGCACAAATCTAATTTGGGTCTGCCTCTGAAAGCTAAGTTCTTGTACAGGATGATTATGCTGAAAAATTTAAGACTCGTAATCTAGATTGGTAACGATCACAGACAGAAGCTTAAGGAAAGGCCACTTGGATGCCTTGTGAACTCAGCGGTGAAGTTTATTTAAGCTATTAACTTTGTGTGCTACAGTATGAGTGAGCCTGTGTGGGCCATAATGAGGGGAATATGTCTTTGTGAGAGAGCATGGGAACTGCAAAACTATAAATTATAAATGCATATATTATGGCAGTTCTTCATAGCAGTTAAGCCATAGAATAAGAGAACAAAGACAACATGCAAGTTAACTGTAATATATGATACACATAATGAAGCACCAAGGCCATAATAGGGTTTGGTTCCCTAAAATAAATCAGTTAATTTGTTAGAACTACCGATGCTAACTTGCTTTAGGAAAGCAATCAAAGCACAATCATAGTACTAAATGAACAGCATTCAGACTCTGCATAGACGGTTAGTGAACAGGAAAAAAAGGTCAAAATTGTCTCAGTACTTACCAAACTTTTATTACAGGATTATAAACTTTCTTTTGTGTGTGTGGATTATCTCAGAATATCTTGACATTCTCCAGGAGTGTCCTTTTTGGACTGGAAAAGGTAGAACTTTGTTCTGCAGCTATTAATGATTGCTATCTTGGCATGGAGAATTTCTTAAAAGATTGTCAGCTCTGTAATGTGGCCAAGAGTCAAAATCACCATGGGATTTACAAAGTGCCTATTTTGATGAAGCTTGTGAGATCTGTTGATTTTTTATTTTTTTTTTTTTTTTTAATTTCACTAAGCATTAATTCTCATCTAAGGAGCTTAACAGATACAATGAATTGTATTTCTGTTTGACCTCAAGTGTGGGTAGATAGGGGAATATAGGAACATATCTCTACTTTTCCTCCTCTCTATTCTCTTCTCCCTCACTACTCCACAAATTTATTTCTCCGGCAGCATTTCGCCCCCATAGGAGGTCAGGCTCTTTCCTCTCTCTGCAATGAGCAGTCTGGCTGACATGTAAGAGGGTACCACAAGCTGTTCACTGTTCACAACGTCTCCTGCAAGGCTTTCTGCTCTTCTGGAGCATCACTTCTCTCAACATAGGCCTCTGTAAACTCTATACAGTCTCTTTATACAACGAGAACACACACTCATTTCTCCAGAATAGTGCGCTTTTATAGTGAGCTAATTAACTCCATGTAGTTGCTTTGTGGCAAAATTCTAGTTGGAGTCGAGTGGTCCTTCCCTTAACATAGCTAGGTGATATTAATATGATGGCCTCACTGCTGTAGTTGACCTCAGCCGGCTCTGTTAAGGTGATATCCGTATAGCTGCTTTTTTATAGCTGGAGTGATACTGTGCTAAACAGGAACATAAATCCATTTGACTGAACCCTACAGATCTTTTTAGCATTTCAAGGATCACTTTCTTATTGAGCTTGCTCCAATTCATCACTAATAAACAAATGCAATCCTGGGTGTCTTGATGCTTGGCAACTTTAACGTGAGAAGATTGATCAAGATTGTTTTGTTCTCTGTCCATCTCTGGATTCCTTGTTGTTTCTACTCAAAGATCACATGAGACATGTAAAAAAAACCCACATTGGCATAAGACACCTGTGGAAATTCTTGCCTAACACCTGATTAAAATCCTGGCTTAGAGTATGACAGTTATAAACAATTTAGAATAATTAATTTGGAGCTCACTTGACTCTGGTTAAATGTTAAGAAGCCGTTTTTAGAAAGTCACTCCTATTTAACTGCTTTTGCATATTGTTACCTGAGGACATAAAGTTATAGGATTTCTTGCTGATGATCTAAAAAATGTAAGATAGCTGGCAGATGGCTTACAGATATCATTCTGGAATATCTTATACATACTCTTGTTATTTGTCAGTATAATTAGCACCCTGCAGATGGTATGCAAAATGATCTGCATGCTCTTAGTATAGATATTTTTTTTTTTAAACAAAGGGGCTATTTTTGAGAATCAATTTTGAAAGCATAACTTTCCATTCAGGACAGATCTAAGCAGGGCTAAGAGTGTGCTCTCCATCTAGTTGTATATGGAAATAGCTCTGTGACTTTGGGGTCCTGATCCGTGTACAGCGCTGCTATGATAGAAGTAGTAATGACCTATAATTAGATCCTATTAAACTAATACAAAGTTTAAACATAGGAAGCAAATTAGCTTATAACTTATGTGCTGAAGGAAGAAGTCCCTCGAAGGAGGCAAAGTGAAGAGGCTGGTGTAGTTAAGGTGATTGTCTAGGAATAAAATGCCTCCCAGCAGTGTTCAGGATGGATGGGAAAAAAATAAAGTAATGGCTTTATTTTTCAAGGCAGAATAAGTGATATCACAGTAAGCAAGCTGGAAAGTGAGAGTGTGAAAATGAGTTTAGTAGCATGACAGGACTTAGTCAGGGAAGACTGTAGCTCAGAAAAGGCAGGCAAGAAAGCACAACACATCTCAGAATTGCAGCTAACTTTGAGTTTTATCATCCTGAACAATAGGCAAGTTGGTGACTTACTGTATTCAGAAAAGGAGAAAGGACTTGTAGAAATGAGGGATCAGGGACTTTTTAAAAATCTTGTCACACTTCAGGTAATGGGTAAAAATTAATAAGAAGTTGGCTGAGATTTGAGTTTGCTTGGGAACAAATATGAATTATACACAGGTATCTGAGGTGATAGCAAGATGAAGACTGCTACATCTCTGATCTCTCATTAATCTGCAATGTTTTGTAGAAGAAGAGCTGCCTTTTGTCAAAAAGAATGTACCCAACATGAGAAAAAAAGAGAGAACAAAAATGATGGAAACCAGAGAAAGGTCATGTCAAAGCACAGGAAAAAGGAATTCTAGTTTTAAAGCCAAAATTACAAAGCAGCGAGTTGAGAATGGCAAGTATAGCTCAGCAAAGTCTGTAGGCAAGAAAAGCAATAGCTACGTAAGAAGACTTAACTGTAGGAAAGGGGCTCTGGATAGCCAGTATCTGTAGTGCAGTTACCTCAGAAATGAAGAGGTAAAAGAGGGTTGTGAGTTGTGACAAAAGGTCAGCTGAGGTCATTGGGGTGGTGGAAACAGAAAGAGCGGCAGAGATAGCAAGAAAACATGACTTGAAGTGATATTAGATACCTTCAGGTGACCAAGAGGACTGAAGCAGCGAAGTGCCTATTCAGTTGTGGGTTGCAGAGATTACCAGGGTGAGAGCTGAAGTAACCAGGGTTTCCTAGAAGTGTGGGAAAAGGAGGAAGCAACATCATGGAAAAGGGGAAAAAGTAAGTACTGCTTAGAATAGGTAAAATGATGGGAAGATATTGAAGAAGGCACTTGAGAAACAGCTTGATATGCATTCTGTGCTATATGTATGTGAACAGAGGTAAGAGCAAAGGGCACTATAGGGGACAGATACTTCATAGATACCTTCACTCTTACTCAGATGAAAATAGCTATGTTAGGTAAAACTGAAATGCCTATAAGTGTAAGCCATCTGCCGTCAGGTACCCGTATGTGCTACAGATCTCATCTGCAACCAGATTTTCTCCTCACTACTCTTATTTTATGTCATCTGAATCTACCTCGTCAAAGAGGGAAAGTACCTGATGAGATGAATTTTAGCACTAATAAATTTGATCTTGGAAACAAAGAGCTACACCGAGATGCATAAAGTGCTTCGGTCCAACTTGTACTTAAACAAGCATCTGGTCCCAAAGTTCAGAGCCAGTGTACTGGGAGGAAGAGCTACCACCGAGCATGTAGGAGGAGACCCTATTTGGGAGGTGAAGAGGACCCTAGCAAGAGCTGTCTGAAAAGAAAACTGCATAGGCACAGCATGTAACTGGTGAGGAGAGACACTACTGTCCGAGACGCATTACGTTGAATGCAGATTATAACAGGCTGGTTTTGACAGCGGGTTCAATAAACCAGATCAATACATCTCCACCCAGCTCAGCATGTAATCACAGTACTGTATTTTAATACTCCTTTGTAGCTTCCTGCTGCTATAGTCATCCCCATCTCCAAGATAGGAGGTCAGTTGGATTTATTGCTTACTGAGAGTGAAATGAATACTGGGAGACTGAATATACATATATTTTTTCTTTTTCGATGTCTATTGTGCCCATCTTTTCTAATGGTTTTCTTGGTAAGAATGACTACATCTGACTTGACTTTGGCATTTAGCAGCACTTTCAGAGAGCTGTCAGAACAGCTCACCTAGTGAGATATCCTCACTCAGCTCCTCTCTTACACTCAAATCTTTTGTGATATCTTGTGCCATTCCTGCCAATAAGAATCAGCATCTCTTCAACCAGGCTGTGTGTATTGCTCAGCCTGACTTTGAATTCAGATGACCCTTTTAAATATGGTCAACCCTGCTACACTGGAACTCTGAGAAGTGAGGAGCATTAATGAGATGCCCAGAAGCTGCTTCTGGATCTAAGAAGGGTATGGGAAAGGCTTAGAGGAGTTTGAATAATGCGGGATTCTTAAATACACTCTAGAGGTTTACTCAGTGAAATTTTCCCAGTGTTTGTGGTGCATAACTGCATAGAGTGATGAACTGTAGACCTCTGAATGTTCCTCTAGGTATATTAGAGTTATTGTGCTACTATTGCTCAGTAGGTGATAATCATCTAGTTCTGTTGTTCCGGTTGCCGTTTACAGATGTTCTTGTTAAAGTTTCAGGAGCCTGTCAATGAACTGAAATAATGGTGTAGCTGGCTAAACTAGTTGTGAGTGCATTTTATGTTGATCTCATATTCTTGATTGAGCAACAATTAACATTTGAGAAAAACCTGCAGTAGTTACAGTAAAGTATTTGGTGAATCAGAACATTGTGGTAATGATGTGTTGAGTTCTGAGGATAATTTACCCCTAGACTTACTAGATGATGCAATTTTGCCCATCAGGGAATGTTTCACTTCCATGAGGTCCCATGGGACTCAGGTACAAAGCAGCTGGTTTTGACTTTTCACCACCTCGGCTTCCTTAGGGAAGAAAGAAACGCCAAGTAGCAGCCCCATGGTATGGCACAGCAAGTTAGAACAGATTTTCCAGGACAGAACTGGCTCCAGGTAGTTAAAGGAAGATTCAGAAAGTTCTATTTTCGTGCACCCTGTGCTGTTAACCAGCAATGAATGGGTTAATTTGAATCCGGAAGCCACTGGGATGTGCTAGCTCCAAGCCACCCTAGGAAATGCTGACTCTGGGATGCTTTTCAGCACTGTGTGAGTATGGTTGTCTGGCGCCCAGGTCAGAGCGGGCTCCTGCTTGGGCAGCTGTCACCACCGGACTCAAGTAGAGATGCCCTTAATGGATGATTTGTGGTCTGATAAAAGACATTTAGTAATGTGTGGCTAGACATTCTAGACAGCTCTTTTTCCATCTTTTCTCTAATGGCATTTTTTTTTACCACGTAAATCAGAACAGTAATAGCATCTCTACCTTTGTGGAATAGAAAACGAATGTTGGAGTTAAAATACCTAAAGTAGCATAAAGCAGCATACAACAAACCAAAAACAACTGATATTTTAAAAAAGGATATGAATATAGTAAAACATAGCAGAAGCCAAGCTAAGGAGTTCATTTCATTTTATGAATACTCTGACTAAACCCTTTAAATTTAACCATTAAAAAGACACTAGAAAAGAAGGTTATGTTCCACTTTGGTACATTAAACCTCTTGTTTATGTTTCACTTATTGGATTTTCAGTCTTTACAGTGGCTGCACGTAGACATCGAGATTTTCCTGCTCCCCATTAGGGAAGAAAATTATAGACATGCTTTTTGATTGGGGAGTGTTGCAAGTGTAAAGAAGCCTAATCTGTGAACAGGAGCAGGTGGGAGATAATTGGGGATATACATGTGTGATAGGGTGATAGGGTGAATGTCCATGTCCAAAACTCAGCTTCTGAACTCCTAAGCAAAAGCCTTTTATTTGGTAGCAGAAACAAGAACACTTAAAAGTTTCAGGCTGCTCCTCTGGCCTGGATGGTAGGTAGCAGTAGCACTGGCTGCTCCTGATTTTCTTCTTGGTAAGGGGCAATGGTGGCTAATATACCTGATACGATGGGAGTTGTCACCTGCATGTGGCCTGCTTTGTAGTGGTTTGCGTGGTTGTGAGTCTCAAATTTTGTGCAGATGGCACTAACATTGTTTGGGGCACTTTGCAGGGGTCCTGGTATGAACATCTAAATAAAAAGTATACAGTAAATAAATATTAGAGGAAAACTGAGATTCTGATACATTCTCGTTCATGACATTGGCTTTGACTATCCAGACTTCAGGATTTGATTTCTGCTTTTCTGCAAAGGAGCATAGTATGTGACTCAGAACTGCCAGAGATCAAATATAGAAGAAAAACATAGGCTCCTTGACTCCGTTCAGCAGCCCTAATTCCCACGCCTTAGTTAAGGAAGATTACTTTTACCTCAGTGGTGCCTTTCCTGATCTGCAGGTGTGAGTGAGAGGAGTCTCACATGCCTTACATGAGAGCTCTAGAATTTGCTTTGCTTTGTTACCTCTGTCAGTCTTTGATTTTTTAATTTCAAGTGGAAAACCTTTTTCCCCTTCACCTGTTTGTTTTTTGCTGTTCTATCATAAATGTGAAGGTTCTCATTATTTATTTGTGATTTATTATAATGCCTGAGGTGCATTATAATGCCTCCCAATAAAGATCTCAATTGCAGTGGGTGAAAGCACAGATGAGGGCAGTTCCTAAGCAAAGAAAGAGGACAATTTAAAAAAAAAAAAAAAGACCAGATTAGACTAGAAGTTAAGATATATGGGAATAAAATGAGATTTACCACCCAACCAGATTGAGAACTTTAAAGAAATAACAACAGAAAATGGCAAAAAAAAAAAGCCATAAAAATAGAGAGTTTACTATATAATGAAAGCAAGAGCATAATCAAAGTATCATTAAGAGTTAAAATGAATACTTTGCATTAGGAATCAGTAGACTATTGTGTTGACCTTTACAGCAAAGATAAGATAGGTGGACATAGAATCATAGAATCATAGAATGGCTAGGGTTGGAAGGGACCTGTAGAGGTCATCTAGTCCAACCCCCCTGCACACGCAGGGTCCCCTAGAGC
>PTEX01000025.1:6512398-6539988 GCA_003342815.1 Eudromia elegans | reverse complement strand
CTGAGGAAGCCCTAAACCTGTCTGCTCACCATTAGACTCAGAGCTAGGCTTAGGGTTAAGGTTAGGGTTAGAGTTAGGGTTACGGTTAGGGTTAGAAGAGAGAGAATGCCTAGATTTTTATGGGGATTGCAGGTGTAAAAAGCATTAGAAAGGAAATGCAGAGTTCCATTCGGACAGATTTTAAGACTTTTTTTCCTGTGGCAGCACTACACTTCCATGTGTCATACTCAGCTATGATCTAGGCTTAGCATTAGGATGAGAGTTAGAGTTAGGTTTAGGTGAGAGAGGAATCTTAGAGTTCCATGGGTAGTTTATTTGGAAAAAGGAAGGGAAAGCAATTATAGTGCTCCGTTCAGAATGATTTTAGGACCTTTGTTCTTTTAGGTGGCACTAGGCCTGGGACCTCAACATGAGGCAGCCCTACACCTGGCTGCTCATCATTAGGCTCAAAGCTAGGCTTAGTTTTAGTGTTAGGGTTAGGGTTGAGAGATAGAGGAAACCTAGTGTGGGTTGTAAGGGACTGGTGACCG
Source organism: Eudromia elegans (assembly GCA_003342815.1). Classification (NCBI taxonomy): domain Eukaryota; kingdom Metazoa; phylum Chordata; class Aves; order Tinamiformes; family Tinamidae; genus Eudromia; species Eudromia elegans. Next base: position 6,539,458 of record PTEX01000025.1, on the reverse strand, counting down.
GAAGATGCCGCGCTGTACGGAAAGACAGAGACCCCCTCCCTCGGCTCTCTAATAGCCAGTAGCATTTGATTTATGATGTAAGGAGACAGAAGTGACATTGTAAACCCAGGCCATATAATGCGGTGTTAAACAGCAATAAACGCCATTTGCCATCCACCACATTGGTGTCTGCGAGCTGATGGACCGAGCAGCCTGGGGGTGGTCGCCGTGCCATTCCTGAACCAGGTCGCCACCCCTACAACAGGCAAAAATTGGTGCCGAAACCCGGGAATCGTCACCTGTATTCGGGTGAACGGCGGCCGGAGTTGTTGAACCAACCCAGCGGGGAGGACGCTCCCAGACCAGGACCATCAAGGATGGAAGCCCTTGTGAAGGTCGTATCTCAATTACTTAAGCAGTGGGGCATGAAGTGTGAGATAAATGCACTAAAGCATTGGCCAAGGAGATGATGTCCTCAGGCCGTGGGAAATATTTAAAGGCAAGGGGAAAGCCATGCAAGCTCTGCAAAAAGCTTTGCCAAGAGTAGGAGACCTGGTGGGCGACCAGGGATTGTCTGATGGTCACCCTGAAATTGGGAGTCAGGGCAGCCACACAGACTCAGCGCCTCCCAGACGAGGGCAATTCCACTGAAACTAAAGACTTGCAGAAGGGCGATATGCCCCCAAAATCCCCAAACCCCGACCCGCTTATAGAGGGACAGAATCAGTCAGAACTCCTCCCAGGTGAGCTAGCTGAGGAGGCCAAGGACACTGCGGGGAGATCAGAGTCCGAGGACGTCTGGTCGAGACCACTGCCTTATGCACCCCAAAATGGCACCAAACAAAGAGGGGAAGGGCGGAGCGAAGATGTCTCTGGCGGGAACAGAACAATAAGCACTCACAATCGGGAGGGGGAGGGGAACAAGAGGGAGAAAAGCGGTGGAGGTGGACAGAGAGGGGAGGGGGCTGTAGGCGGAGGGCAGAAAGCCAATCAGAGAGGACATGTTAATCAGAGAGGACGTCTGAAAAAATACCCTTATAGGGCAAGTACCACCCCGAGCAGGAGGTGGGGCGGCCCAAGAGGGAGGAAGCGGTCCGCCCGCAAGGAGAGTGACCGGGACCAGAGCCCGACAAAAAGGTACCCAAGCCAGAAATAACCAGTCAGTCGAGTTCCGTCTCCGAGTCAGACACCAGCTGGAATGAGTGGCCCGTTGTGGATTCAAGTTCGGAGCAAGAAGGGATGGGGGTAGACAGTGTCAAAAGCCAGAATATCCCCATTTGCAATGAAGAGGAACCGCGGGGGAAAAAACTCCCTCTTACATACTGGAGGAAAATAAGGATTGCGTGTGCCGATTGGGCTCCAGTGGCCACACTAGCGTTCCCAGTCTGGGTGACGGACAGGGGACAAAGGGCCTATTCATCAATCAATCCTAAGGATATACAAGCAACCGTTAAAGCAATTGCAGACAAACGACTTAATTCTGCCATGGCCTCCACCCTCATAGACAGGCTTTTCAGGGGAGACGACCTGTTCCCGTTCAATATAAGACAAATTTGTAGATTGATCTTTGATGCAGCAGGGATGATTGTTTTTAAACAAGAATGGGAGGACAACTGTATGAAACAGCTAGCCCGAGTAACCGGGGTAGATCATCCGCTGCACGGTTCCAGCCTGCAAAGGCTAATGGGTAGAGACCTAAAAATGGCTACTCCTCCTGTGCAAGCCCAAGGCTTGCGGGCCCATGAAGTTATGACAACTACTCGTGCGGCCAGAGAAGCTGTTCGTGCAGCCTCTCGAGTTATCGCCCAGCCACCACCAAGTTTGTGAAGTTTGTGTAAAACGCCATTGTCAGAGGCTTCAGAAGCAGCAGCCACTTTGTCAGCGCCTTCAACTCATCAAAAGAATGCGGAGACTACGACCTTGCCTCCTGTCGAAGAATGTGCTGCTGCGGAGGAGTCGCCGCGAGTCTGGGTGCATGAGTTACTATCCTGTTTGGAGCAAATAGAGGAAAAAGGCCATCAGCGTGAGTCAGGAGCGTCAGCAATCTTGCAGCTGATGGACAGAGGGACTGAGGACAAAGGGAGTGGTGACCCACTGGAACACTGGAGAAACTTAAAACTCTCACTTGCACAGAGTGAGTCATCATTGGTGCTTCCTGTAGTAGCTGGTGCGCCCAGTCAGCCTAATCAGTGGACAGGATTACCTTYTGAAGTAGTGAAGGAATTAAGAAAAACAGTGCAACAGAACGGGTTGCATGCACCGTTTACACAAGCCATGATTAATAACATCATGATGGGCAATTTATTAACATCTTTTGACCTTCGACAGCTTATGGCTGTYATCTTAACCCCTATGCAGGAAGTGTTGTGGAGAGCTAGATGGACAGATCTCCGTGAAATCGCGGGTACTCAGAATGCAGAACAAAGGAATGGGGATCCTTTGCGTTTCAGGGTAAAATCTGCTCTAGTGGGGATGCATCAATTTGCTGACCCTAGAGATCAGTCTCAAATGTTTCCAGAAATACTCCGACAGTCCTCTGACTTAGCATTGCAAGCACTGCATTCCATCCCCGAGGAGGGCAAACATACCTCACCGTATACTAAGATCAAGCAAGGACCCACAGAATCTTATATGAGTTTTTTAGGAAGAGTAAAGGAAGCAATGGAGCGGGCAGATTTATCTGTAAAAGCGAAGGAAGTGATGCTTAGGTCCTTGGCAGTTGAGAATGCAAATTCTGAGTGTCGACGGGTACTTAGAGCGTTACCGCGAGATGCCTCAATTGCAGAAATGATGGAAGCCTGTGAACACATAGGCTCAGAGGAACAGAAAGCAGCGTTCTTAGCAGGGGCTTTTGTGGTAGCGGTTCGCCCTCTGGTACAATGCGGGGGGGTCAACTAGAGATAGCACGGGCCGCGGCGGGCAGGAACCGCCGCCACCCCCACCCCACCCTATGCGGCTGGGCTGCACTGAGGTGGTATTTCTTGCCTGTAAATCGCTCATTTCACTCTGCATGTAGAATCATGAAATTGTAATTTATTTTTCTTCTAGGCTTTTGTGTAAGTGTTTTTGACCTTGAAGGAAACTTTCCCTTCCAAAGCTGGGATTCTGGCCAGGTCCTGGTTTAGGATGATAAGGAAAGCAGTACATACCAGATGTTACTGCTAACAACAATGAAAAAAGAAAAGAGCAACTTTTGCTGATTCAGTTTTACAAAAGCTGGACCCTCTTGCAGCAACTTTGGAGACCTCGCTTACGGGTGGACGCACCGCGTAAGACCTCCCAGTTGCCGGGAAGGCCTTCTAAATCCTCTCTGCAACAGGGGCTCTCCAGCGATTGCGGATCTGGATGATGATAAAGTATTTAGGCAATTGGCGATGTATCTTTTGATTAATCACTATTCTCTCCCTTTCATATGGTAATGGTTAAGTGCATTACTTTGCGTATTTTGTCTGTTGTTAACCCAGTGCCTAGTAAGCTTATTATTTTGTTACATGTATCAAAAAAAAAAAAAAAAAAGCTTGGAAAAACAAACTTGTAATTCGGAAAGGCAAATATGTGACTTGCAGAATCAGGAGGTAATGCTACAGTGTCAAAATACGCTACTTATTGATAAGTTGGATATTTGGCAGGCTGTGGCCGAAAAGGCTGCAGTCCAGGTTGTGTAGTATCACTATAAGAAAAGAAAAAGACAGGTTGATCGCAAGAAAGTGCATGTTGTGATGGCAGAAGTAGGTGTACAATGGTAGAGAGAAGTAGAATGGTGATATTTGGGACTCCACTGATTCAGATGGGGCTGTTTCCCCAGATGAATGTGTGGATGTAAGACTTGTGTGGAGACGGAAAACAGAACTAGATGCTAATAGACAATAAGTGAGAAAGGATGAAGTCGAGGATTCTACTCAAAGTGATGGATAATGGGCCTGGATATATTGCACAGAGAACGCAGGATTTTTTTTTAACTACGTGGTATTCAGCATGACACTGGCATTCCACACTTCCCTACAGGGCCGTCCATTGTTGAGCATGTGAATCAGACCCTGAAGTGTCAACTGCAAAAACAGAAAGGCGGGAGTAGGGGAATTAGACCAGTTTCCTAGTTTCCTAGTATCATAGTTACCCCTTAATTTCCACCTGTTCACTGTGCCTTATGTTTTCTATTCTTTTTAGGATTGTTATAAAGCATAGAATTAGAACAACAATAGAATTTTTAGGAGTTCTTATAATTTAGCTAATTTAGTTGTGCATAGGGAGGGGGGAAGTGTGGGTAGTAAGGGACTGGTGACCGGAAGATGCCGCGCTGTACAGAAAGACAGAGACCCCCTCCCTCGGCTCTCTAATAGCCAGCAGCATTTGATTTATGATGTAAGCAGACAGAAGTGACATTGTAAACCCAGACCATATAATGCGGTGTTACGCAGCAATAAACGCCATTTGCCGTCCACCACATTGGTGTCTGCGAGCTGATGGACCGAGCGGCCTGGGGGTGGTCGCCGTGCCATTCCTGAACCAGGTCACCATGCCTAAGACAGGTAACACCTAGATTACCATGGGGAGTGCATGCGGAAAAGACAAGGGAAAGGAGTTACAGCATTCAAATGCATTTGAATCTATTCTAGGTCCTTTGTTCTTCAGGCGGCACTAGGCCTGAATCATCAACACTGGGCTCAAAGCTGTGTGTAGGGTTAGGGTTAGGGTTACGGTTAGGAGAGAGAGAATGCCTAGATTTTTATGGGAATTGCAGGTTGTAAAAGGCATTAGAAATGAAATGCAGAGCTCCATTCGGACAGATTTTAAGGCTTTTCTTCCTGAGGCAGCACTACACCTCGCTGTGCCACATTCAGCTACGATCTAGACTTAGCAAAGGACAAGAGTTAGAGTTAGGTGTAGGCAAGAGAGGATGCTTAGAGTTCCATGGGGAGTGCATTTGGAAAAAGGAAGGGAAAGGAATCATAGCGCTCCGTCCGGAATGATTTTAGGACCTTTGTTCTTGAGGTGGCACTAGGCCTGGGGCCTCAACATGAGTCTCACAACTGCATGTAGAGATAGGGTTAGGGTTAGGGTTCAGAGAGAGAGAATACCTCGAGTTCCATGTGGAGTGTATTCAGAAAAGGCATGGGAAGGCAGTAATAGCGCACCATTCGGATTGATTCTAAGACTGTTGTTCCTGAGACAGCCCTACACCTGGCTGCTCACCATTAGGCTCATAGCTAGGAATAGGTTTAGGGTTAGAGTTAGGATTAAAGTTAGAGTTAGGGTTAGGAGATAGAGGAATCCTGGATTTCCATGGGGAGTGCAGGCTGTAAAGACAAGGGAAAGGAGTTATAGCACTGCATTCGAATTGATTCTTTGTCCTTTGTTCTTCGGGCGGCACTAGGCCTGAATCATCAGCACTAGGCTCAAAGCTGTGTCTAGGGTTAGGGTTAGAGTTAGGGTTAGGGTTAGAGTTAGGGTTAGGAGAGAGAGGAAACCTAGAGTTTCATGGGAAGTGCATGGGAAGTGGCTTGAGTTAGGGTTAGGGTTCGGGTTAGGGTTATCAGAGAGAGGAAACCTATCGTTCCAAGTGCAGTCAATTTGGAAAAGGCATGGGAAAAGAAACGTAGCACACCACTCGGATAGATTCTAAGACTGTTGTTCCTGAGGAAGCCCTAAACCTGTCTGCNGAAAAGGCATGGGAAAAGAAACGTAGCACACCACTCGGATAGATTCTAAGACTGTTGTTCCTGAGGAAGCCCTAAACCTGTCTGCTCACCATTAGGCTCAGAGCCAGGCTTAGGGTTAGGGTTAGGTTTAGAGTTAGGGTAAGGGTTAGGAGATAGAGGAAGCCTAGAGTTTCATGGGAAGTGTAGGTGGAAATGGCAAGGGAAAGGAGTCATAGCGTTCCATTCAAATTGATTCTAGGTCCTTTGTTCTTCAGGCGGCACTAGGCCTGAATCATCAACACTGGGCTCACAGCCAGGCTTAGGGTTAGGGTTAGGATTAGGGTTAGGGTTAGGAGAGTGAGGAAGTTTGGAGTTCCATGTGGAGTGCATTTGGAAAAGGCAAGGGAAAGGAATCATAGCGCACCACTTGGATTGATTCCAGGACATTTCTTCCTGAGGCATCACTGGACCTTTCTGTTCAGCATTGGACTCGTAGTTAGAGTACGGGAAGAGGTTTGGATTAGGGTTATATTTTGAGTTATGTTTAGGAGAGAGAAATAGCCTAGAGCTTCCTGGCCAGTGCCGGTGATTAACAAATGGGAAACGCATCAGAGCGTGCCATTCGGATTTATTCTTGGACGTTTGTTCTTGATGGAGCACTAGGTATGTTTCATCAGCTTTAGTTATGGGAAAGGAAATGTAGCACTCCACTTGAATTGATTCTAAGACTTTTCTTCTTGAGGTAGCACTGAACCTCGCTGCTCAGCATTAGAGTCAGAGATAGGGTAAAGTTTAGGGTTAGAGTTAAGAGAGAGAGAAAGCCTAGAATTATGTGGGAAGTTCAGCTGGAAAATGAATTGGAAAGGACGTGAAACACTCCATTAGTATTGATTCTAGGACTTTTGTTCTTGAGGTAGCAATAGATCTCTGTGCCGCATTCGGCTAAGAACTAGGCTTATGGTTAGGTTATTGTTAAAGTTAGATTCAGGTTTAGGAAATAGAGGAAGCCTAGAGTTCAATGGGGAGTGCAGGTGGAAAAGGCAAGGGAAAGAAATCATAGTGCTACATTCGGATTGATTCTAGGACATTTGTTCTTGAGGCAGCACTAGGGTTTGGACCTCAGCATGAGGTTTACAGCCGGTTTTAAGGTTAGGATTACTTTTAGTGTTAGAGGTAGGAGATAGAGGAAGCCTAGAGTTCCATGAGGAGTGCTTGTAGAGCAGGCACGGGAAGGAATCATAGCCTTCCATTTAGATTGAATCTTTGGCATTCTAAGAATCTTTGATTGTAAGACTGTTGGTCTTCAGGCAGCCCTAGACCTGCCTACTCAACATCAGGGTCTCAGCAAGAGTTCAGGTTAGGGTTAGTGTTGGGAGAGAGAAGAAACCTAGAGTTCCTTGGGGATTGCAGGTGGAGAAGGCATGAGAAAAGAAATGTAGCATTCCATTTGGATTGAATCGAGTACTTTTGTTCTTGAGATGGCACTAGGCCTGCATCATCAGCATTAGGTTCACAGCCAGGTGTATGTTTAGGGTTAGGATTAGGATTTGGAGAGCGAGGAAGCTTAGAGTTTCATAGTGAGTGCAGGTAGAATAGGCATGGGAAAGGAAAATTAGCACTCCTTTTGGATTGATTCCTGATAACCTTCTATGACGGTGTGACTGGCTGCATAGATGAGGGCAGAGCAGTGGATTTCATCTATGTGGACTTTTGACACCGTCCCCACAGCATCCTCCTGGGCAAGCTCCAGAAGTGTGGGTTAGATTGGTGGATAGTGAGGTGGATTAGGAATTGGCTCGATGGCGAAGCTCAGAGGGTGGTTATCAGCGGTGCAGAGTCCGGTTGGAGGCCTGTGGTTAGGAGTGTTCCCCAGGGGGTCAGTCCTCGGTTCAGTCCTGTTCAACTTATTCATTAACGACCTGGATGATCGGGTGCTGATTATATAAATTTGGGAGGAGCAGCTGACAGCCCTGTGGTCTGTGCTGCCATCCAGAGGGACCTGGACAGACTGGACAACTGGGTGGTGAGAAACCTCGTGAAGTTCAACAGGGAAAGTGCAGAGTCCTGCACCTGGGCAGGAATAACTCCAGACACCTGTACAGGCAGGGGACCAACCCTCTGGAGAGCAACTCTGCAGAGAGAGACCCGGGCAACGAATCATAGCGCTCCATTCCATTGGATTTGTGAGGCTAATGCTGAGGTCCCAGGCCTAGAACAAATGTACCAGAAGCAATCTGAAAGTAGTGCTATATTTCATTTCCCAAAGCATTTCCAACTGCAGTCCATGGAGCTCTAAGCTTTCTCTCTCTCTTAACCTTAGCCCTAACCCTAGCGATCAGCCTGTTGTTAAAGACCCAGGCCTAGTGCTGCCTCAAGAACAATTGTCCTAGAATAAACTCAAGAGACCGCTATGATTCCTTTCCCATGGCTTTTCTATCTGTAGTTGCCATGGAGCTCTGGACTTTCTCTTAACTCTTCCCCAAAGCCTAACCTTTACTCTAGCTGTGAGCCCAATGCTGAGGTTCCAGGCCTAGTGCCACTTCAAGAAGAAATGTCCCAGAATCAAACCAAATGTAGCACTACATTTTCTTTCTCATGCCTTTTCCACCTCCACTCTCTATGGAGCTCCTTCTCTCTCCTAATCCTGTCCCTAAACCTAACTCTAGCACAACACCCAGCTATGAGCAGAGTGCTGAGGTCCTAGGTCTAGTGCTGCCTCAAGGACAATTATCCTAGAATCAATCCGAATGTAGTGCTATGATTCCTTCCCCATGAGCTTTCCATCTGCACTTCCCATGGAGCTCTAGGTTTCCTCTCTCTTCTAACCCTAACCCTAATCCAAACCCTATCCTTAACCCTAACCCTAACCATAACCCTAATTGTGAACCTAATGCTCTAATGCTCTTCTAATGTTGAGAAGCCCAGCCTAGGGCTGCCTCAAGAACAAAGGTCCTAGAATCAATCCGAATGGAGCGCTATGATTCCTTTCCCATGCCTTTTCTACCTATACTCCCCATTGAACTCAAGGCTTCCTCTCTCCCCTATCCCTAACCCTAACTCTAGCTGTCAGCCTAATTCTGAGGCCCCAGATCTAGTGTTGTCTCAAGAAGAAATATCCTAGAATCAACCTGAGTGGAGTGCTACATTTCCTTTCCCATGCCTTTTCCACCTGCACTCCCCATGGAACTCTAGGCTTCCTCTCTCTCTTAACCCTCACCCTAAGCCTAGCTCTTAGCCAAATGCGGCAGAGCGAGATCTAGTGCTGCCCCAAGAACAAAAATCCTAGAATCAATCCGAATGGAGTGCTGCATGCCCTTTCCCATCCTTTTACACCTGCACTTCCCATAGAATTCTAGGCTTTCTCTCTCTCTTAATCCTAACGCTAAATCTTAACCCTAACCCTAACCCTAGCTATTAGCCTAATCCTGAGCAACCAGGCCTAGTGTCGCCTCAAGAACAAATGTCCTAGAACAAATCCGAATGAGGACATGAAGCAAGGCCCATCTCGGTGGCTGTCTGCAGGGAGGCGGTCAGCCTCACACCCTGAGGCTGTTCCCCAAAGGGAAAAAGGAATACCCAGAAGAAGCGGCGAGTGATTGTCGTGGGTGACTCCCTGTTGCAGAGCACAGAGGCACTGATCTGCAGACCCGATCCCTTATCCAGAGAGGTCTCCTGCTTGCCAGAGGCTCAAATAAGGGGTGTTACAGAGAGGCTTCCATGGCTTGTCCAGGAGGCTGACTATTATCCCCTGCTACTGTTCCACGTGGGCATTAATGATGTCATGGGGAAACTGGCTAACATCAAGCTAGATTATAGAGCCCTAGGGATGCCTGTCAAAGGTATGGGAGTCCAGGTCGTGTTCTCCGTCCTACCAGTGAGGAGAATGGATTCAAAGAGGAGAAGGCAGATATTACAGGTTAACAACTGTCTGCGCTGCTGGTCTTGGCAACAGGATTTTGGCTTCTATGACCATGGGACTCTCTCTGACAAACACCAGCTAGTGGGGAATGATGGGAACCACCTCAGCAGGAGGGGCTGGTTAGGAGGGCTTTAAACTAAGCAAGTAGGCGGAAGGGGACTGTCACATGGGCAGTGCAATTAATACCAGGCAGCTAAAGTCAGATGGTGTCCAGCAGGAGTACAATAGTAGGGAAATGCAGATAGGACATGATTACAGAGAGTCCTCTTTCACCCCTCCTGGGAAACCTGCAGGCTCGATTACCTCTCTGAAATGCCTGTATACCAATGTGCAAAGCATAGGGAATAAGCAGGACGAACTGAAGGTCTGTATGCAGTCCCAGCATCACAATCTCATTGGAAGCACAGAGACTTGATGGGATAGCTCACACGGTTAGAGTGCTGTCATGGAAGGCTACGTGCTCTTTAGGAAGCACAGGCTAGGAAGGTGGGGTGATGGAGTTGCTCTTTGTGTGAGAGAGCGACTGGAATGCATGGAGCTCAACCTGGGGGTGGATGATGAGAGAGCTGAGAGCTTGTGGGTAGGGATTAGAGGGCAGGCTGACATGGGAGACACTGTGGTGAGTGTCTGCTACAGGCCACCTGACCAGGATGAGGGAGCTGATGAGGCCTTCTACAGACAGCTGGAAATTGCCTCATGGTCATAGGCCCTAATTCTCATGGGAGACTGCAATCACTCTAATATCTGCTGGAAAGACAACTCAGTGAGGCACAAACAGACCTGGAGGTTCCTGTAGATCATTGATGATAACTTTTTGACACAGGTTGTTGAGGAGCCAATGAGGAGAAGTGGGCTGCTGGACCTGGTACTAACAAATAGAGAGGAATTTGTTGGAGATGTGAAAGTTGGGGGTAGCCTTGGCTGCAGTGATCATGAGTTGGTGGAGGTTCGGGATCCGAAGAGGAGGAGGCAGGGCTGTAAGGAGCCCTGCATCTATGGACATCAGGAGGGCCAACTTTGGGCTCTTCAGAGACCTACTTGGAAGAATCGCATGGGCTAGGGCTCTAGAAGGAAGAGAGAGGGAAGAGAGTTGGTTAGTATTCAAGTAGCACTTCCTCCAAGTTCAAGATCAGTGCATTCCAATGAGTAAGAATTCAGGCAGGGGCAGGAGGCCTCCCTGGATGAGCAACGAGCCCATGGCAAAATTCAAACCGAAGAAGGCAGTGTACAGAACGTGGAGAAAAGGACAGCCCTCTTGGGAGGAATATAAGAATGTTGTCAGAGAATGCAGGGATGCAACAAGAAAGGCTAAGGTGCCTTTGGAATTAAATCTGGCAGGGGATGTTAAAGATAACAAGAAGAGATTCTTCAAATATATCAGTGGCAAAAGGAAGAAAAGGGAAAAGGTGGGTCCACTGTTGAACAGGGTGAGTGCCCTGATTACAAAAGACACAGAAAAAGAAGAGTTATTGAATGCCTTCTTTGCTTAAGCATTTACTAAGGGCAGCCCTCTGGAATCTCAGACCCCAGAGACAAGAGAAAAAGCCTGGAGAGAATCTTAGAATGCTTAAGGTTGGAAGGGAACTCTGGAGGTCATCTAGTCCAACCCCCCTGCACACGCAGGGTCACCTAGAGCATGTGGCACAGGATTACGTCCAAGCGGCTTTTGAAGATCTCCAGAAAGAAGATCTCCAGAGGAAGACTTGCCCTGTGTAGAGGAAGATTAAGTCAGAGAGCACTTAGGGAAACTTGATACCCACAGATACATGGGCCCTGATGGCATGCACCTGAGAGTGCTGCATCAACTGGTGAATGTTATTGCTAAGCCACTCTCCATAATCTTCCAAAGGTGCTGGAGAGCAGGGGAGGTGCCAGAGGACTGAACGAAGGCCAGTGACACCCCAGTCTTCAAAAAAGGCAGAAGGAAGACCCAGGCTACTACAGAGCCTCACCTACCTTCCTGGAAAAGTGATGGAACAGCTCATCCTGGCTGTTGGCTCTAAGCATGTGGAGGACAAGAAGGTGCTCAAGACTCACCTGAGTTGACATGGATTCACCAAGGGGAAATGATGCTTAACTAAACTGATAGCCTTCTACGATGGAATGACTGCATGTATGGATGAGGGGAGAGCAGTGGATGACATCTATCTCAACTTCAGCAAGGCTTTTGATACTGTCCCTCGCAACATCCTCCTGGGCAAGCTCTAGAAGTGTGGATTAGGTGAGTGGACGGTGAGGTGGACTGAGAACTGGCTCGATGGCAGGGCTCAGAGGGTTGGCATCATTGGTGCAGAATCTGGTTGGAGACCTGTATCTAGCGGTGTCCCCCCGTGGTCAGTCCTCAGTCCAGTCCTGTTCCAATGACCTTCATCCAATGACCTGGATGAAGGAATAGAGTACCCCCTCAGCAAGTTTATTGATGATACAAAACTGGGAGGAGTCCCAGAGGGCTGCACTGCCATTCAGAGGGATTTGAACAGACTGGACAACTGGGAACCTCATGAAGTTCAACAAGGTGAAGTGCAAAGTTTACTTTCCTACTTGGGAAGGAGTAAACCAGGCATCGGTACAGGCTAACGACTGACCTTCTGGAGAGCAGTTCTGCTGTGAAGGACCTGGGTGTCATGGTGGATGACAAGTTGAGCATGAGGCAGCACTGTGCCCTTGTGGCCAAGGAGGCCAATGGGATCTTGGGGTGCATCCTGTCTCCATCAGGTCGAGGGAGGTGATTCTGCCCCTCTACTCAGCCCTGGTGAGGACACACCTGGAGTACTGTGTCCAGGTCTGGGCTTCCCAGTACAAGAGGGACATGGAACTACTGGAGAGAGTCCAGTGCAGGGCTACAAAGATGATCAGGGGCCTGAAACATCTGCCCTGTGAGGAAAGGTTAAGAGAGCTGGGCCTGTTCAGCCTGTAGAAGAGAAGGCTGAGAGGGGACCTCATCAGTGTCTATAAATACCTCGAGAGAGGGAGGGAGGAGGTTGGGGTCAGCCTCTTTTCAGTCGTGGCCTGCAATAGGGCTAGAGGAAACAGTCACAAACTGAAGCAGCAAAAGTTCCACGGGAACTTAAGGAAAAAATTCTTGGCAGTGAGGCTGACAGAGCCCTGGAAGAATTTGCCCAGTTGTGGAGTCTCTTTCTGTGGAGGTATTCAAGACCCGCTTGGACGCAGTCCCATGCCCCGTGCTCTAGTTAACCTTGAGTGTGCATGGGGTGGATGATCTCTAGAGGTCTCTTCATAGTTTTATGATTCCATAATTCTATGAAACAGAAGTCACTCATTGACTTTTTATTAGAAAATATTTAGTCAGAAATTTTGACCTTATTTCCACCACCAACAGCAGAGTTTACAAGGTTTCCTGGTTTTCTTCTTGAGGAAGACTTTGAGAGCTCTGGGTTTCAGGAACCTTGGTCAGGCACACTGCCCAGCTCATAGAGGTCTGATGGCTTTCAGAATCCATCAACCAAAGACCAATCAACCACACAACTGCTCCTGGACTTCGAGTTCTAAAGCTGAGAGCCTTTAGGAGGAAATTTACCTCAGTTTCTCATATTAATAGAATGTAGTGAAGTGCATGTCTGTGTTGTGCCACATGGACAGGTACATCTCCCTCTCCTTCCCACATCACAGCCTCATCCCAGTCCAGAGACTGAGTTATTTCACCCTGGCTCGCAGACCTGACAGCTCAACAGGACCCAAATGTTGGAAGCTTTACAAATCCCGTGAAAATAAGCAAAACACAAAAACCTAGTTTGCCTGTCAGCTGTGTAGCACTATGATTGCATTTTGCACAAGGAACAAAACCTTCTAAACAACATGAGGTATCATCTACTGGTTTGGGGTAATACTCTTAGCCACTCATCTGCATAAAACACAATTCTCATCAAAAGAATCTTACCTAAACATACTGAGTGATGGGGTTCCACTCCTGGAAAGCTCTATTCTTCACTTCCTTGGAAAAAAAACTTCTTTCCTGGAAAAAAACAACTTGGAAATTGATGTTCAGCAGCTGTCAAGAGAGTAAATAGATTGTTAGAAGTTATTGGCAAAAGCATAGAGAACAAAACAGGAAATGTTATGCTGTAATGTATCCTTATCTTGAACAGTGGGTGGCATTCTGGTCACCAGTGACAAAAAGGATATTACACCATGAAAAAAAGTTCATGAAAAGGGTAGAAAGGATATCAGAAGTACTGATGAATATGGCTTTTCTGTGATGATAAATCAAAGTGACTGGCACTTTGGAGCTGGGAAGAGGAAGAACTTCTATACTAGGAAAAATTACACAGGTAATCATTTTTCAGTGCTTCTCATGATAGAAGAAATAGAGAAATTATCAGGCATATGATTAATGCAAAGAACACCACTCTTTTGGCGAGGTACAGGGAAGAAGTAGAGACCACCAAAAAGCAAGGCTATATCCCAAAACAGAGTACGGCACAAATAAACTAATGGAGAGTTAAGTCAATGAGTCTACGCAAATAAGACATCACGTAGATTTCAAAGACTGGGTGCAGGAATGGTCAAGGTAGCAGGCACCATATTCCGCTTTTACTAAATCTTGATTTTCAGAGGACCTATAAACTTGGGCACAGCATGTGCAGGCTACGTACAGGCTTGCATCTACCCAGCAGGATGTTAATTCACTGCCCCAGGGTGAGCAAGGCCCAGAACAACTCTCCCTACTTCTCTGTCTTTCGGCTAGGCCCAGGCTTCCTGGTGAAGGAGACAAGCTGTCACCTACCAAAACAATCATGTCAGGAGTGCTGATGCATTGCAGAGTGTAAATACACTGTGTTGTCCATACTTCTCAGTAGAGTATAGTGATAAAATGTCCTAGCTCACCCCAAAAGCAGAGGCAGAACAAGAAACTAGAAAAGCATTAGCACATCATCCCAATGAGCCAGTAAGTCCTGCTTCTAGTCTGAAGATTGGTAGTAGTACAGGGTGCCTGGAGCTTGGTGTAGACACAAATTTGGGTGGAAAACGTAAGCAGTATATGCAGCAAGAAAAAATCCAAGTACACCACCTATATTGACAGGAAGGTATGATAGCAATCTTTTATCTGCTTAGAGTACTGAAAAACTCTGTGTAGATATACTCGTAATGTTGTATTACTTCAAATGTATGTATATGCATTAGTTGCCATTTTTTCAAACACTAAGGAATGAAACATGACTAAAAGCCCTGAATTTCCACAGCCTCAGTGCATGAGGCGGGTTTAATGGCTGAGGACAATAACAGATTCCACAGTAAAAATTTTCCATTCTTCATGACTCAGAAATATAGAGAAGTACAGACAATGTGCATTGAATTAGTGGATTATGAGAAAGGAGAGCTGATTAAACTGATGGATTTTGAGCTCTGGGAGTAAACACATGCTGACAAGTTTTTGCCTTCTAAGAAAAGAAACCTGTTATCTTATTTCAAGAGATGTTTTTACGCTCTGTATCATAGTTTCACTGAAGAGTAAAAACAGCTTTGCAGCACACTGTCTTCTTTGTCATTTCTTACAGGCCAGTCATACCACAGCGCTGAGCTGGGCTCAAATCCCACCTCATAGTGTAGATATTGATTTGGATACTGGCTATTCAGCTCAGGAGCATATGGTCTACACTTCTGGAGTCAGACACCTACGTTACAGGCATAGTATCACAGACCATGCTGCACAGACCACAGAATGCTGCTAGGAAGTGTGTATTTTGAGGCTGTGACTCCTCCTATGCGGGTCTGCCCCCCCCCCCCCCTTTACTTTTAACTACCAGACTTGCACTACCAGGTACAAAACTGCCCATTATAGGAGAAGTGCAAAGCACTCCAAAAGGAATTCAGACAGTTCATTCCCTTTCAGGGCACCAATTTGCTGCAGATTGTTCTAACTACAAGGCAAGTATGAAAATATTGTACTGGAGGGAGAAGTATTTGATGATTGGGCATTCGTATTTCTATATATCGGAGCTATCTTTGCTTCATTAGTATCTTTTCTCAGAAGAGAGATAACTACTTGGCTTACAAATCAGCTGATTATGTGAGAGTTAGCATTTCTTATCAGTTCCCTATAAAAGTAACAACAGCAAGAGTCAACAACAGCCGATTCAGGTTGTTGCCTTGTGCCACCAATTAGATAAGAGTATTAGACTCCTACTTCAAAACTGAGACTCTGCTCCTTCCCTTACCCTTTGGTGTTAGTTCAGGCAAAGTCAATGTCCATAGGCATTCACATTTCTAACCTCACAGCATCTACTATTGCTGCTTCCATTCAGCTTTTGGGGATCCTAATTCTTGCCGACAAAATAGCAGCCAGAAAAATGCATACCCACAATCACATCCACATATCTAAAAATACTGAAGGTAACGTGATCATATTTGGATCTGGCTCTTAGTGTCTAGTTCTATCGGTATTTTAAAAATAATGATCTAGTAGGACTATGACTGCTTCCAATCAGTAAGTTATAAGAGAGATGGATATTACAGAAATAGTTCTACATTCATGTAAACTAATTTATCCTAATTTGCTCAGATAACCAAACATCTTCTGAATGGTTGTATGGTTGTATGGTTCAGAGGTTGTGTGGAGAGCTCTCTCCACAATCTTTTCTCCCTCTGCCATTTCAAATCTTATTTACATAGCAAAGTCAGCATAACGATTCTATCAGATCTGTTTTCTGCCACAGTAAAACCTCAGGTATCAGATCTGACCTTTGGATAGCAGCATAGTTTGAATTCTAAGTGATCAGTAAAAATGACAAAATAGAACCAGAAAATTGGACTAATCTCTCTTCACATCACTAGCAAAGTGGTCATTTTTCTATGAATTCATATGCCAGGGGATGGAAAAAGACAGCGTAGAAGTAGTCAAATGTAGAACAACAGTTCCGTGGTTCATAAACAAATGAGGGAAACATGTCTGAAAAAGAGCTGGGAGAAGCCAAAGTCTTTAAGAAACTACACTTATTAAAAATATTCTATTCAATTTGTGTTGCCTTTCTGGGGAAGAATACTCTGAAGCTTCAGAAGATGCTACATTACAGAGCAAGGAAGTATCTGATGAGAAAATCTAACCAAACTTAATTCCTTCTGGAGACTTTAATTGTGAATGAAAACTACAGACACATAACAAGAGAAATAGAAAATGCAGAAAACTGGCTTGATTTGCAGCTTATTCAGCATAACAAAAAAATACACATCAGCCCATCATAACAGATGCTCCATATACTAATCACACATAAACCTTTTCATGAAGCAGTCATGAAGGAAGTGGGGAGTACCTCTCATCTGCAGATTTCATAAGAAGAATCTTCCAAATGTACTGATAAGAAGTTTAATAAATGCTCTTTGTCTCTTCAGGACAGTTTTTGAACATGAAGGGGAATGAAATTGTGTGCAGAAATAAGATCAAGGCCGTACTTTTCAGTGGTGTAACTTCAGTTACATTTCCTTTAAGTCAGTCAGTGAACCAGTTGCCCATGTGTAACCATAACTTCTTTTATTAACTTTTACCCTCTTTCTACTAGATTTCTACAAGAAATACTGAAATACCATATTTTGGTAAATATTTGCAATGTTCCAACTAAAAAGGACATTCTATTTTTTTTTTTCTTCTTTTTCTTTTTACTGGGGAGTGGGAGAGCAGAGAAAACAAAAACAAACCAACCAACCAACCGAAAAGGGCTTTCTCAAGCTGAACCATGGAAACTCTGGAATGGAAACACTAACATTATATAGCAATTGTATATCATTCAACCTACTAGTTCAACCTACCATCAGAATACAATAGGTGGAATTTGGAAAGCAGGTTCTAACTAGCATATTTTTTTAAATATTCACAGATTCATACTAATTCTGGGAGAATTTTGATTCCAGACACAATGTTACGATTACATTTATATCTAATATAGATATATCTAATATAGATATGCATATCTAATTATTATATTATATCTATATTATTATATATATTATATATAGATATTATATATATTATATAGATATTATATCATATATATTATATATAGATATTATATATCTAATTATTATATTATATCTAATATAGATATGCAGCCCTGGACTTCAAGAGAGCCAACTTTGACCTCCTCAGGGAGCTCCTTGGAGAAATCCCCTGGACCAGGGTCCTAGAAGGAAAGGGTGTCCAGGAGAGCTGGCTTATCATCAAGCGCCACTTTCTCCAAGCCCAGGATCGGTGTATTCTGACCACTGGAAAGTCAAGTAAGAGGGGCAAGAGACCTGTATGGATGGGAAAGGAGCTGCTAGGGAAACTTAATGAGAAGAAGAAAGCATACGTTAGGTGGAAGAAGGGCCAGGCCACGTGGGAACAATATAGGAATGTTGTCAGGGAATGCAGGAGTGCGACGAGGAAGGCCAAGGCCCGCTTGGAATTAGAACTAGCGAGGGATGTCAAGGATAACAGGAAGGGCTTCTACAAATACATCAGCAGCAAGAGGAAGAGTAGAGAAAATGTCGGTCCGCTGCTGAATGGGGAGGGTGCGTTGGTAACGGAGGATGTGGAGAAGGCAGAGTTACTAAATGCCTTCTTTGCCTCAGTCTTCTCTGCTAGGGCTGGTCCCCAGGAACTACAGAGCCTAGGTAGAGCTGACAACTCTCAAGGGCAGCCCCTAAGTGTCCCTGACACTAGGGAAATGAGAAGGGACTGGAGAGAGGAAGACTTGCCCAGAGTAGAGGAAGATTTGGTTAGAGAGCACCTGAGGAAACTCAACACCCACAAATCCATGGGCCCCGATGGGATGCACCCCAGAGTGCTACGTGAGCTGGCGGATGTCATAGCCGAGCCGCTCTCCATCATCTTTGAAAGGTCCTGGAGAACGGGGGAGGTGCCGGAGGACTGGAGGAAAGCCAATGTCACCCCGGTCTTCAAAAAAGGCAAGAAGGAGGAGCCGGGCAACTACAGGCCGGTGAGCCTGACCTCTGTCCCTGGGAAGGTAATGGAGCAGGTCATCCTGACTGCTGTTTCCAGGCACATGAAGGAGAAGAAGGTGCTCAGGAGTAGCCAGCATGGGTTCACCAAGGGGAGATCATGCTTGACTAACCTGATAGCCTTCTATGATGGGGTGACTAGATGGATAGATGAGGGCAGAGCAGTGGATGTGATCTATCTGGACTTCAGTAAGGCTTTTGACACCGTCCCTCACGGCATCCTCCTGGGCAAGCTCCAGAAGAGTGGGTTAGATGAGTGGACAGTGAGGTGGATTAGGAACTGGCTAAATGACAGGGCCCAGAGAGTAGTAATCAGCAGTGCCGAGTCCAGCTGGAGGCCTGTGGATAGTGGTGTCCCCCAGGGGTCAGTCCTTGGTCCGGTCCTGTTCAATTTATTCATTAACGACCTAGATGAAGGGATGGAGTGCTCCCTCAGCAAGTTTGCTGATGATACTAAGCTGGGAGGAATAGCTGACAGCCCTGAGGGCTGCGCTGCCATCCAGAGGGACCTGGACAGACTGGACAGCTGGGTGATGAGAAACCTCATGAAGTTCAACAAGGGCAAGTGTAGGGTCCTGCACCTGGGGAGGAATAACCCTAGACATGCCTACAGGCTGGGGACCGACCTCAAGGAGAGCAGCCCTGTAGAGAGGGACCTGGGCGTCATGGTGGACGACAAGTTGACCATGAGGCAGCAGTGTGCCCTCGTGGCCAAGAAGGCCAATGGGATCTTGGGGTGCATTAAGCAGAGCGTCTCCAGCAGGTCGAGGGAGGTGATTCTGCCTCTCTACTCAGCCCTGGTGAGGCCGCACCTCGAGTACTGTGTGCAGTTCTGGGCTCCCCAGTGCAGGAGGGATGTGGAGCTGCTAGAGAGAGTCCAGCGCAGGGCCACAAAGATGATTAGGGGCCTGGAACATCTGCCCTATGAGGAAAGGCTGAGAGAGCTGGGCCTCTTCAGCCTGGAGAAGACTGAGAGGGGATCTGATCAATGTATATAAATATCTCAAGTCAGGGAGTGAGGAGGAGGGGGCTGGCCTCTTCTCAGTGGTGGCCAGTGATAGAACTAGGGGAAATGGCCAAAAATTGAGGCACCAAAAGTTCCACAGGAACTTGAGGAAGAATTTCTTAATGGTGAGGGTGACAGAGCACT
The DNA here is from genome assembly GCA_003342815.1 of Eudromia elegans. Taxonomy (NCBI): domain Eukaryota; kingdom Metazoa; phylum Chordata; class Aves; order Tinamiformes; family Tinamidae; genus Eudromia; species Eudromia elegans. Next base: position 6,519,819 of record PTEX01000025.1, on the reverse strand, counting down.
GGAACAGGCTGCCCAGAGAGGTGGTGGAGTCTCCTTCTCTGGAGATCTTCAAAACCCGCCTGGACATCACCCTGTGCCACATGCTCTAGGGGACCCTGCATGTGCAGGGGGGTTGGACTAGATGACCTCTACAGGTCCCTTCCAACCCTAGCCATTCTATGATTCTATGATTCTAATCCACTCATTCTCCTCTTTATCATGTGCCAATAGAAAATTCTGTGAGTTTCTGTGAACATTGGTGAGGTACAATTTGTTTCCTTGATTATATGTGTCAAAACCAACTGAACTCACTGTAGGTCAATGCACTCATTTTTGCTTGAATGTAAGTATTTACCATGTGCTATTTTTCAGTTTTGATCCTTTTGCTCAGATACAGCCTGAAGGAAGAAGGGAATGTCTTATAACTGAAATTCTACTAAGTTAAGGAGAGAGAAGAAACACCCAGAAGTTTTAGTCAAAGCGCCCTCTCTAAGAGGAAATAGTAAAAACATCTGCCTCATTAGAAAACAAATAGATTTCCAAATATGAAGATAATAAAACAGTGACCTTGGAAAAAAATAAGAAGTTGTTACAACAAAATAGTTCCAGATGGTTTCCATAAGCAGTGTCCCTTCACAAAAACACAAAATATAAATTTGCTGCTATAATCACTGGAAGTCTTAGATCCTGAACCACCAAACAGCTGGCTGGAGTGGCTGAAATAATGGCAAAATGGTAAATCTACAGGATAAAAACCAACTATGGAGCCTCTTGACCCTATATAATGGATAATGACTGCGAAATTATTTTTGCATGAAATTGCAGGCAGTGACAGACAAAAGAAAAAGACAGTAATGAATTCTGAAGACTCCACAATGCAGACATGATAATTGCTTCCAAGAGCTGTCATTTATAGATCGAAGCAGCCATAGGGAGAGAAGTAAAGAAAATCTGACAGCAGCTGTGTTAGCAAACTTTGGTGGAAGTCTCAAGCAAACTGCTTGGCCAATGCATCTCCATCATTGTCATGTTATAGTTCAAGTCAGAAGAACATGAGAAGCGGCATACTGGTTCAGAACACCTATCTCAGTACTTTTTCTCCAGTAAGGACTTGGAGCAGAAGTGAAACTTAATATCAGGACCAACATGCACAGTAATTCCTCCTCAGAACACTGCTATCCTCCAACAGCATACAGCACAGAACTCCTGGGCCTGTTATGTTTTGTCCATTTATTTACCTCCTACTGGATCTCTTCCTATCTGAACTCTCCTGCAATGCTGATAAATGACATTCGTCTGTAATATCCTTTGGCAAGACGTTCCACAGGTCTGTAATCCACACCTTTTTCTGTTTAAAGAACTGGATAGCCAGCACTGAAATTGTTATTCTGCTTGCAGAAAGTACCCCTCATCAGAAGCTGGTGCTTCAGAACATAACCCATCTGCCCGTCATGGGACACAATTTGTTTTGATCTACTCTTCAACCAAAGTAATGGAAAGTCCATTGCCAGCTTCAAGACATGGAAAAATAAAATAAAAAAATAAACCAACTCAAGAAAATAACCATAAGAAAAAGAAAACAAAAAAACAAACACATGGTGATGTGACAGACACACTATTCCAGATAATGTATTTCTGGTAGAGATCTGCAATGCACAAATCTGACTCCGAAGGACCGCACTAGAGTCACTTTTACACAGAGCATCACCCAGCTGCTTAATCCTGCTGAGCAGCAGCGCTTCTCACATGATCTTAACAAACCACATCTGCCTTCCCCAACTCGCTTGTGCTAGGAAAAAAAAAAATGTTGTTCTAGATGGCAGACACTTCAGAAAATTCTCTACTTAAAATATAACTGGCTAAAAGGAACAACAACATAAAAAAAAAAGCCACTTCTTTTCCAGCTGGTTTGGTTCTTAGTCCACTTTAGCATATAGCGGTAGCTGTGCTGGTACAATAAAAAGGAAGCCTGGGTGCAGCTGTGGGTAGATGGAGAGGACAGGATTTTTGGAACTGTTGATACTAGGCAATAAACATGTGTCAGGCCACGCCAGACAAAAGAACAAAGTACCACACTGTTCCTAGTACTCAGCTGCACTGAACATCTCTGCCAGACATGATGCCTGCAGAAATATCTCTGGTAACTTTGTGTTGCATGAAGTTAACCAGGAACCAATGAAGAATGCAATGCCTTTCCCCTCAAGAGAAAAGGTCACATGGTTTTAACACCTCTTAGAGTGCAAAGTCACTTTAATAGGGAAAAACAGCCTCATTTCTTTCTTGAAGAGGATGTGGTTAACTGAGTTGAGTAATAATAACAGACAGCTCAGTATCATTTTATCAGAATGAAAATAAGCTCTGCTCTGTGCAGTTTTCAAGGTTTACGAAACAGTTTAATTTGTGACACTTTACCCCAGACATTCTTTTTTGCCAATAGCAACAGACTTTGCAGGAGAAATCTCTTTTATTTTTGAAAGAGAAAGTCAGCAGGCTGCCTGAGTTGAAACATTTGAAGAGTAAGCACAGTTAAAATATCTCATTTTAAATACAGTCTCATTTGACACCTATTACTATAGGCAGCACCAAAATGCCACCCAACACCACAGCTGCAAAGGTCAAAGACACTACAAAAACTTGCTGGTTTCACATTGACTTTTGCTTGTTCCTACAAATGGGAAAAGGCAACAAAATACCAAAAAAACTTCAGTAAGATACAAGAATGCTATCCTGATCCCCAGGAAACGGTTACAGTGCATTAATTGGTCTCAAAAGGGTTGAGATTCCACACACTGAGTGCTGGAGGTAAAATCCATGTAGTCTGAATTAACCCTAGTCCAAGGACTGCAAATATGTACAGCCCTGCTGTTCTGCCTGTTTGTCTACAAATGTCAGTTTGTAGACAAACAGGCAGAATGGAGCCTAAAGCACCTGAAGGTCCAGAGCATTCCCAGAGCTCTAGAGGGATGGGGACCTCTCTGCCACCACAAGTCAACACATCAAGTGAAGAGATAGGATGTGGCAAAGCTATGCTTGCATTATAATGACACTTTCACTCGTTTTCAGTCAATCTCTTGAAGTTAGCGAGGTTAAAGAACCACTGAGTAGGTACAAAACCCACTACTCCAGCAGCACAAACTGTCCCTACATATCTACAAATGGTGTTGAAGCATGATAGGTTCAGGTCAAGTAAGTGAAAAAAGACTATGTCAGAGTTTCTTGAGTCTATGGAAAGAGCTCATTTAAGAGGCCTACATGCTGTTGGCTCCTCACTTTGGGTTTGCATGAAAAAATCCTAAGGGTGGCAGACCCAGCAATCAGATCTGTAGACATGAACAGCCTACAGGACGGTAACAATATAGAAGTGTCGTGACCACAGAGAAGGAGCCAAACCAGCTTGAGTTGACACCACTGAGAGGTGCAACTGGAACTAGCACCCTTGGGCAAAAGGATTCCTATTCCTTCCAGAGTAAGGGTGCATCCTGGTTGTCCCCATGAGCCCTCAGAAAATGTCCCAGCTCCCTGCTGCCTTGTCGTTTGGAAGAATAGTCACGGGGCCCTGATGCAGTTACCTCAGTCATTATTGCCATATCCTTCAGATTTTCGGCAGCAACTTTAGTCACTGCAGGCCTAAAAGGCTGTTAGCCTTTCTCTGAAGAATCTTGACCAGTATTTGTTAGTTCCCTTTTTTCACAAGCAACTTTCATAAGTAAGCTGAGCAGCAGCCTTTGGCTGCTTAACAGTTCTTGGCCGGAGCGGGAGATCAGCTGGAGCTGCTGCTGTAGCTGCAAGAAGTCTGGCATGAGGAACATGCAGAACTGAAGCATCTGTAACTAAATCCTTCATAGACTGTCAAAAGCACATTTTTTTTCTCCCTCAGGCAGTTATGATCATCTGCAGGTAGATACATCTCACTCTTAAGAAATAAAAGTGAAGATTTTCAGCATAGGTCAAAGATAACTGCTTCCATAGTTAAGTACCAACAGTTTGTAAAACCTCTGCTCCCCACCCCCTCATAATGCTTGCTGTTTGAAAATACTTTGCTGGGAATAAAACAAGAGTGTTTAGGGGAAGAGAAAATCTGCTCTGCATTTGAGTCAAGGGAAGTTCCACAACACTGGGTGTTATGTGAAAAACATTGTGATCTAGGAGGTGGCCTCATTCAGGAAGTCAAAAGATCGTCAGCCCGATTGGAGATATCTCCAAAGTGAAAAGCTAAGAATAGTGAAATATATCTAGAGCAAGCACATATCTGTGGCTAGAGAAAAGTACATATAAAGATAAAATTGCACTTTGCTGCTTTGCATATCCCACAGGTACCTTGAAATGCAACACATCTACCTTCATAGAATCATAGAATCATAGAATGCCTAGGGTTGGAAGGGACCTCTGGAGGTCATCTAGTCCAACCTCCCTGCACATGCAGGGTCCCCTAGAGCATGTAGCACAGGGTGATGTCCAGGCGGGTTTTGAAGATCTCCAGAGAAGGAGACTCCACCACCTCTCTGGGCAGCCTGTTCCAATGCTCTGTCACCCTCACTGTTAAGAAGTTCTTTCTCAAGTTCCTGTGGAACTTTTGGTGCCTCAATTTGTGGGCGTTTCCTCTAGTTCTATCACTGGCTACCACTGAGAAGAGGCAAGCCCCATCATCCTCACTCCATTTCTTGAGATATTTATACAGATTAATCAGGTCCCCTCTCAGTCTTCTCTTCTCCAGGCTGAAGAGGTCCAGCTCTCTCAGCCTTATCAGCCTCATCAGCCTATCAGCCTTATCAGCCTCATCTCTCAGCCTCATCGGTGATTACGAAAGGGGCTGCTGGGTTTGTTCCTCCTCTTTCATTCTACCTCACTGCAGGTCATGAATTGTCAGCTCTAGGTCAATATGATTAAAGTTTTGAAAATTACATGGATTATTTTATTCACTTCCTCACTTACTCAGTTGAGAAGGTATAGAGCTGTCAAAGAGCAAATCATAGGGTGATTTTCAAAAATGAATTTTTCTTTTGCAAAATGTATGCTCTGATTTACCTTCCTTTACACTATTGCCAAGCACTATCCTATCCCACCTGCTTGCCACCTATTGCATAAGTGGAACTATCCAATATCCTGTATCCCCTGAGAAAAAGGTATGCAGTAACTCCTTTCTTAAGTGTTATCCCTGATTCCAGATGTGGTCCCTTACACAGCAAGTTCTTCTGAGAAGCAGGCACAGGCCACTGAGCAGGAAAGCTGACCAAAAAGGCCTCTTTTGGTGGGTTTCAGGGAAGAGAGAAAGAGATAGGAGGTGAGAAAAAAGTGCGTGATCTGACTCTCAATCTCCTGATGCCCCAGTGAAGTCAAAGCCCATGACACCCTTTCTCCCATAACTGCCCACCTCCCCCAGAACACCAGTGAACTCTCACTGTTGGAGGGGAAAAAAAAACAGTTTTGGAGCACAGCACAATTAAGGGCAGAATAAAGCATGCCTGGGGCTGTTCTTAGCCCCTTCAGTCACAAAGTGACCTTCATGTATCCTAATGCATACATTACTTTAACAGTAGAAGAACTCCCATCTGAATGCATCCTGCATACTCCTAACACTACTGGAGAGCTTCTCGGATTGTCAATAGGGTTAGAAACTGTGGTAATACTTTTAGAAGAATATGGATTTGTGGCCTATCAAAACTCACTCTTCTCTTAGCATAAGTGCAGGCTGTCTTGACATGACTGCAGGCCATGATGATTCCGCTGCACTACAAGGACTCTGAGAATAAAGAGATAACGACCCTGAGAACGGAGCAGCCAGGACCTGGGAGTGCTGAGGCTGCAAGGACACTCAGAGCAGAGAAGGAAATATAAGAACTGTGGAGCAAGCGGAGGAGTGGGAACCAACTTCAAATRTGGGACAGAGAGAGCTCAACAAGATAAGAGYCAGAGCACCTGTAGTTTGATTAGAAGGATGTGTGCTTTTAGCCAATCATTATGTTAGTGCACACGTGGCTTGTAAAACGTATGTAAACCACTGCGCTTTGTAATAAAGGGGAGAATGACCATACTCACATTGAGATTCCATCATTTATCCCGGCGCCTCTCACTCCGACATCTGGTAGCAGAGGATGGTTACCTCACGGTCATCTTCGAGACTGCGGTAAGCGCAGCGAGAGAAGGGGAGTGGGAGAGTGCGGCTGGGAGAGAGGACTGACCCAGGAAAAAGGACAGGCAGATCCGGAGCAAGGTGGCCGCTTGCCTCCCAGGGGATTAAAGGAGCCGTACACAATGGAAGTAAAGGCGGCAATAACGTTGCTCAAAAGTATACTCTCTAAGAGAGTTCATGAGTCAACAGAGAAACAGCTGGAAAAGCTGATAAAGTTAGGGCAAAAGTTGTGGCGGACTGTGACAGACACCCTGAAAATAATGAAGGCGGTACGAGACGTAGCCTGCGCAGCAACTAGGGCGCTGGCGCCGTCAGACCTGAAGTCACCTCCCCGCAAAGCGCCAAGAGGCTTGTCACGGTTTTTTGGACTATCAGCAGTCAGAGGTATGACTGGAGTACCCTGCCGGAACGTGGCAGAGTTAAAGGAGAGGGTAGAAGGCGATGGTGATAAGATGGGTCCGAAGACAGGAGCGACGGACGGGGTAGGGACGGGGACAGAGCAACAAACTGACTGTTCTGTAGGAGAGCATGCAGAAGCGGAAGATTCGTGGTCAGATCTGTCCCTACCCCATACGTGTCGTCCTCCCCCTTCGGCTCCCCCTTCTCCTCCTCCTTCGGCTCCTCCCTTGGATCCACCGTTGCTGCCCTCGGGCTCGTCATCTGGTGCTTCGACGCCATCTGCTGGAGACAAAGGAACTAGTGATCCAGACACTAATGCTTTGTTAAAGGAAGTCTTACAGCAATTGAAGGAGTTCAAAACGAATACGCCGGGACGCAATCCTGTCCCGTTGTCTCCACCGTGTTTTGGGGGAAACGGGCTGTCAGGTCAACCAAGGTCAGCGAGATGGAGTGCAGTCATACGTGATGCATTGATTGACGGACAATGGCAAACAGTCTCTCAACTGGGTGCTGCTGCMTTTCCAGTGGTTCAAGAAGGCGGAGGAGCGAAATGGTCACCTCATGATTGGAAAATCTTGCAACAAGCTCGGAACACAGTAACCACATACGGTGTGAAATCGGAAGCTACACAACAAATAGTGCAATGGATATTTTCTGCAGATCTAATGACGCCATATGATTGTCGACAACTGATGCGCCTACTATTGACACCTGCTCAATTTCTTCTATGGGGGTCTTCTTGGACACACAAAGCAGTCAATGTCGCTGCACAACATCAAATTCAAGGGGATCCATTATATGGGGTTACTCCGGATATGTTAACAGGGGAGGGCCCATATAGCAGTGTGAATGTACAGATTACTTTTCCAGCTAACATGTTACAATTATCAGCACAGTTAGCCTTGGATGCTTT
>PTEX01000025.1:6457128-6508384 GCA_003342815.1 Eudromia elegans | reverse complement strand
AAGGAAGGAAGGAAGGAAGGAAGGAAGGAAGGAAGGAAGGAAGGAAGGAAGGAAGGAAGGAAGGAAGGAAGGAAGGAAGGAAGGAAGGAAGGAAGAGCAGCATGTATGGAGAAGGGTTTGCTGGGCTCCTTGGCACCTAGACAAATCTTTCTAGGTAAGGATTGGCAAGTGGTCATTTCAGGTGACAGCCCATAAAGAGATACAGCCCATAAATATTGGCTCATAATTTTTCAGAATCCAGGGAGAACTGGCCAGTGCTTCCCAGAAACTTTTTGACATCCAAGTTTAGATTTTCTTCAACTTCCATTTAGGCACACTCCTCTGGCTGTGGTCCTAAAGGCAATCCTCCTATGCATTTTTTCCTATTGCTTGTCTGCAGATTGATGTTCCTGCAATCTCTTCAGCATCCCAGACTCCAAGATTTACTTGGTCCAGTGATTTGGGCAGATAAATAGGCAGAAATAAAATTAGGCACAGTTCAGTATGCCAGGTAATCTGTAGGGACTCCCCATTGCCTCGGGAACACACAACTTGACACATGTCCTCTTGAGATCACACTTTGCTGAGCTGCTGGAATGGAGATCCCCAATGAAATAATCTCCCTTCATTTGCCTTGGAAATATCAATGGGAAGCATCACTCAACATAAAGCAATCAGATCTAACCAGCACATGCTGGAGGTCTGCAAAAATGCAGAGCTTTATATAGGACAATTCCTCCCCAATTCCCAATTACTTTTGAGCACAGAATTCCTTGCTGGTTCCCGCAAAAGAGGAGGAGGGAAAAAATAAAAATAATAATCCTACTGTAATTCAGACTAGCAGTTGTCAGAGTATCTTTTTTTAGTCTCTTTTCATTTTTTTGGTTTCATGGTTTGGCATCATTAGTCATAAAATGTTGTTATGATCTTAGGTAAACAATGTCTTTTCTGAAATTTCAGTTTCATTTCTGCTTCACTCCTAAGCATCACTAGGTGGAGATATTGCACAGCACGATGTTGATGCCCTTCAATAGCATTATATTCATGAACAGGAAGAATTTTGTCCCTTAATTCCACAGCTATTTTATATGGTAGAATTTTATCATTTCCTCATCAGTCCTCAGTATGGCATCCCCTGACCTTTTTGCATTCTCAGTTTTTGTCATTTTGGATATATTCCTTCCTCAGAAACAAACTCATTCATCTCCTAATTTAGGCACCCAACTCAATGACTCAACACTTCAGAAATGCTAAATTTGCCAAAGTCATCAGTTTTTAAAAAGTGACAGTAGTCAGTGCTGGCATATCCTTGGCTCATTTAAATATATATATATAAATATATTCAGTCATTCAGATTTGGGCTAAGGAGATGCATTTTTTATGAAAAAAAATAAACAAAAAAAGTCTTTTCTTGCAAAAATCATCATGTGTGCATTGTTCTTAATCTCTAAGGAGAATTAACACCTATCTACTCTGAAAATACAGGGATCAGAGCCAGCTATCTATCAGAACCAGATGTCGTGACCCAGAAGAGAGAGTACACAGATGGTATGAGGACATATGGCACACAAGTTCCTTCCCACCATGACTGTCCCTGTCAAGACAGTTCTTTAGCTTTTTTCACTATTTGTTCCTGTATGCAATATGTAGGGAAGATAGTTGCCAAGTTCTTTTTTTCCCTCCACTTAAAGAAGCAGATGAATCTTATTTCTTGCTGTTTGCAACTATCCTGGTTATTTACCCTTTCAGAAAGAATGAACTTCCTTTACCTATCAATAAATTCTTTACTCCAACAAAGATGCACTTTTCCTGTTCTCCTATGCTTCATTTGCAATAATGTTTGTGGCACACTTACCTAAAAGGTACACACCTAGTTAACAAAGTATTCCCTCTGAGGGAGAAAGAGGTTAAGAGCACATAGGCCAGTTTTCTTTCTAAACACAATTACTTGACCAAGACACCCACTTTAATGAGGGAGAAGGAAGACTGAATTATGCATCTTTGAAAGAGAAGAAAATATCCAAAGGTATGAGTATTAGGAACAATGTGGTTTAAGAGGAAAATACCTTTGAAGGATATCAAAGCAGCCCTCATCATCACCTCTTGGAGAATTTCCATAGGAACTTAAGAAAAAAAAAATTAACACTCAGTGTGACAGAGGACTGGAACATGTTGCCAAGAGAGGTTGTGGAGTCTTCTTCTCTGCAGATCTTCAAAACCTCCTTGGACGCAATCCTGTTCCATGTGCCCTAAGTGACCCTGCATGTGCAGCAAGTGGGACTAGATGATCTCTAAAGGTCCGTTCAAACCTTAAGGATTCTGTGATTCTATGATCCACACCATAAACAGAGCAAGAAAGAAAGATCAAAAATAACCACGACCCACTGCAGAAGAGTTGAGGTAGAACTGGGTTGTTTGTGGGAAATGTTTAGAGCTTAATAAGGTAGGGAGCTTAGTATAACTTAGACTTAGCATAAGTAAATGATATAGTATAGCATAGGGCATGGCGCTTGGAAGATGTCGCGATGTCACGGAAAGACAGGAAGGAGGCGTGTAGCCTAGGAATGACTGAAGAGGACATATAAGGCAATAAGTAAAAGAATTGTAGTAATGGTTTTAGAAGAATGTGGATCTATGGCCTATCAAAACTCACTCTTCTCTTAGCATAACTGCAGGCCGTGCTGATTCTGCTGCGCTATAAGGACTCTGAGAATAAAGAGATAAAGACACTGGGAACGGAGCATCCAGGAACTGGGAGTGCTGAGGCTGCAAGGACACTCAGAGCAGAGCAGTAAAGAAATAGCATTGTGGAGTGAGCGGAGGAGTGGGAACCAACTTCAATCGTGGGACTGAGTGAGCTCGACAAGATAAGAGCTGGACCAACTGTAGCCTAATTATAAGGATGCGTGCCTCTGGCCAATCATTATGTTACTGTGCGCGTGAACAGTAGTATGTAACCAATCTCCAGTCAGAAGCAAGCTTCCATATTCAGCCTGAGTATATATGCAAGCTAAGTTAAGCAATAAACGCCTTTTGCTGCATCCTCATATTCGTGTCTGTGCTCAATGGCCCCGAGGTGGGGAGAACCTCAGGCCAGTCCGGCAACCGAGCAAGGCTTGCCAATGCAAGTCGGCAACAGTTATTTTCCCATGAATAAGGAAGAAGCAGCACTCCCCTAACAGACATCATTCATGAGACAAGTGGAAAGATAGAACGTACACTTTAAAACATGCTCACAAAAACAAAGCATATCAGGCTTAGTTATGAAAATCCAACCCATTTTCAAAACTTCCTTTCTATCACAGCTACTGTTGTGCCCAAAAATGTGGACATGAGATCAAATTAGTGGGTGAGGACAAAAAGCAAATCAGAAAAAAGAATTTACATATATAAGGCTGGATATCCATATATCCATTTATCCATATATAGGAGCTTCTACAGAAGGGTCCAGCACGGAGAAACAAAGATGATTAAGGGAGCATCCGTCGTATAAAGAAGGACTGAGTGAGCTGGGCCTGTTTAGCCTGGAGAAGAAAAGACTGAGAGGGGATCCGATCAATATGTATAAATACCGGAGGGGAGAGTGTAGGGAGGAGGGGGGAAATTCTTCTCAGTGGTGGCCAGCGACAGGACAAGGGGTAACAGGCACAAGTTGAAACATGGGAAGTTCCATGTGAGGTGGAACTTCGTTCCTGTGAGGGCAACAGAGCCCTGGAACAGGCTGCCAAAGAGGTTGTGGAGTCTCCTTCTCTGGAGATCTTCCAAACCTACCCGGATGCCACCCTATGCCACATGCTCTAGGGGTCCCTGCTGGAGCAAGGGGTTGGACTAGATGATCTCTGGAGGTCCCTTCCAACCTCAACCATTCTGTGATTCTGTGATATCTGGAGTGATGCAAAACCATCCTCTATGGAGCAGAAAATTCAGACGCTGAACTTAACATCACCTCAGTCATTTTCCAACTTTCTTTAGACAAATTTTCCTGTTTTTCCCTATTTGTAGGCTCCAGTGCTGTATATTCTGGGCTTTCAGGATGATGAACATAGTCCTTTGATAGATCGTCAGTGAATTCCCTGTATGCAGTTAGCAGAGATGAAATGTAGAATGAGAACACTTGTACTCCTGAGTAGCGGCACAGTCTGAAAAGCTTCAAGTTTGCAAAATATCTCAAATATTTTTAGCTTCTTGACAATTTCAAGAGTCAAACTTTAAAAAAACCCATAGGGAGAAAACGAATGTATGAAAGGTCACAGATTCTACTCCATTTGCTTAAAACAGCTGCTATCCACCTGTTCACCTGATATATATTTAATGATTTGAAGAGTTTTAAATATACTTTTTGTATCATGCATTTCCCCATGACTTCAAAGAGCAAGAATGAGGCAACAGGAGAGGACCTCAAAGCTTGCAGAAGGCAGATTCTTGTGGTAATGAGCAAGTCGAATTGTCACAAAGGGCAAGAAGAGCTAGAACAGAAAGACCAGGAAAAATGCAGATTTTGCAATCAGATCTTTCATTTATCAACTGCAGTTTCTATTAAAAAAAAAAAAAAAAGGATATTGTATAGGATATTACATTTACATGGACAATAGTTTACCTCCAGCAGCAACATTTATTTCATATATTTGTGTGAGATTAACACAACAAATGTTGTTGCTATTCATAGCCTAAACAGAAATAAAATGTAATTTGCAGGAGGGCTGAGTAGTTACTTGATCCTCACCAAGTCTTGGTCTACTCCTCAAGGAAAAAGTCCATCTGTAATACATAGAATCTGTGCAGAAAACTCACATTTTTCAGAATTACCTTCTCAGTATTATTAATACAAATTAATTTTGCTAAACTGGAGAATTGTTCAAACTTTTTGGCAACAAATAGACTTCAGAATAAGAAGTGTTTTTTTCTGTGTGGCATTTGAAAGCGTACATTTTTCCAGAATTTTGTATATGCAGAACAAGACTTCTCTGAGAAGTCCCCTTTCCACTGGATAGCCCCATGTTTTTGCTTAATGTATCTGATTGATTCTGGCATGCTTGTGTAGTCTTGTATTTTATCCATTTCTATAAGAATCACTTTAATCCCATCATGGATGAGAGCATTATACATAGTTAGCTGTTGTTCAGAGGTGTCTTCAAAACATGCAGCAACTAGATGCTTCTGATCGCAGAATAATCATCAGTCTTCTGCTTTGCTTAAGGGTTTCATGAGCAACACTGACCACAGCTGTAAGTTATGAAAGAACAATCAAAGTCTGCATAGAAACATCACAAATTATGCAAAATATTTCATAATTTTAAAACTGCAATTATATGGAGGAGTGGCTATCTGACAGGACTGGTAAATCTAGGACCCCTCAGTAATAATCCATAATTCAAATCCATTGCATGATATTACTGATAAAAATTATTTTCTTCAGTCCTGAGAAGCAAATGTCTTTCAAAAAACCTCTATAATGTAATTAATACGGCTGAAAGCTACCAAACCTTTAAAAGGTAAGTACCAACCCTCACAATGCCAGTGCAGAATGTTTGTTAAAGAAACATTCTTCTGTACATTAAAAAATAAACTTACACAGCTTTAAATCTGATTTCCAAAAATAACTGGATTTTAGTTGTTTTTATATCTTCTCCTAACCCCAGAAGAATGCATAAAAATACAGTACATTAATTCTACTAGTTAAATCATACCTTCCCCTGGTAAATCATCCCTTCCTAATATAAAGAGATTATATCCACACTGTCGTTCAGGTAGTATTCTAAGAACAAAGGTATTCTAAGAACAAAGGTTTGCAGAGGATAGGAGCTGCTGCCTTCTTTGCCTTCTGGATACAGGACATATACATCATATATTTTCCCATCTAAAATAAACAAAAATACACTATTAGAAAATTAAAATGAACAGTAACATGCCTTTGTTACAAGGTTTAATTTTGGGCGGTTTAAAATAGTAATGGGGGTAGAGTCTGCTATCAGTCAAGAGTAACAGCAAGGCATTTAAGCAGTGTAAAAATCAACAGGTGATCAGCAGCAGAACTGATCTTTTCTTCCCATTAGCGGGGAGGAATTTGCCAGCAAAGGAGATAGATGCCAGACCCTGGGATCTGCAGGAAAGGTCTCCCACACCCAGAGGTCTCAAGATATTAAGAAAGCATGTGGCTTGTTGCAGGACTTTCTTCACAATCTCTTCTGAAGCACACTCCACAGCAGTTCACTCCTCTTTTGCCTTTCCAGAGCAACTGGAAAATGGCAACTCCTTACCATAATAATTTGGGGGGGGGGGGGAGGCAGAGAGGGGAAGAAGACTGGTGTTTTGAGAGCTAAATTTGCATAATAAACAGGAATGATGCTAAGAAACCAAAGCAAAATCAAACTTAACAGGGTAATTTTAGCTGAGCAAGTTACAAAACATGGTATTGTTGTTTTTTCTCATTAGAACTCTATTAATGTTTTCTGGGAAACTGAACTTTTAAACAAATAAAATCTAATTTGAAATGATTTTTTTTCTGTGAAAGCATTTCAAATAACCATGAATAAATGTTAGCTATCTCTATGAAAGTAATCCATCTTCTTTCAAACTCCAGGAAATTTAATTAAGGTCTGAAGTTCTGTCACAGTACTTATATAATAATACAATAATGTTGAACTTATCCCCATTTTTTCACACCTGTCTAATGTATTGTCTATACCACAGCAATAAAAACACAAAATAAAACCCACAAAATAGAGAATTGTACCACTTTTTCTCCTGTATTTACATAACTGTCATAGCTTGCAAGAATTAGAAAGGTAAATAAGGGTAATGGGAATTGGGTAAGAGAAAGAAGTAACAGAAAAACAAAAATCTCACCTCTGAGAAAACAAGAGTTTGATTTTCAATAAAAATATTTAACACAAATTCATAATCACTAGTGTAGAGGATGTAGCTCTGCTGACACCTATTGTTTGCCATCAGAGTGACCATAACTACATGCAGAGAAACTACTTCACAGAAAAGCAAAGAGCATCATGCTAATTTCTTTTTGACCTATGCTTACCAAGACTCCTATGGATATCTTTCAGTGTTTCCTATCTGAACTATGAAATGCATTTCATACATATGACTAGGAAAAAGAAAAAAAAATCAGAACCATAGAAAATTTCAATACTTTCTATTAAATAATCACACTATTTTGACAGGCAATGGTACTTAAAAAAATAGATAAACATGTTACAGTGTCATAGCTTGTCATACATACCTTCCTTACTTACAAAAGCACAGCCTGAATTACGATACCAAAGTACAAAGTCAACCTTGAAAGTCTTGTAAATTATTAAAGTAATGACTGTTAGAAGCAACAAAGACATAAGGCCTCCAATGACCCATCTCCGTAAATCAAGAACTGCACAGACACAAAAAGAAAATGCCTAGTTAGTCCAAATGTGATCTCTCAAACAAATGTAACAAAAAATAACAAAATTCCTTACCTCTGCGTTTTAATGTGATATAGGATGCAACTTGCCCAAAAGCATTTGAAGCATGACAGACAAACGGTTGATCATAATCTTCATTGCACACTTCTGATATTATTAGTTTCACAGTAAGCACAGGGCGTCCATCGTGGGCAATTTCTTCCCTGTGCAAAAAGCGGTGAGTAGACCAATAAAACCACTGACTTTCACAGAATCACAGAATGATTGAGGTTAGAAGTGACCTCTAGAAATCATGCATTCCAACATCCTGCTCCAGCACGGACCCCTAGAGCACGTGGCACAGGGTGGCATCCAGGCAGATTGGGAAGGTCTCCCGAGAAGGAGACTCCACAGCCTCTCTGGGCAGCCTGTGCCAGGGCTCTGTCACCCTCACAGGAAAGAAGTTCCTCCTCACATGGGGATGGAACTTCCTGGGTTTCAGCTTGCACCCATTACCCTTTGTCCTGTCACTGGCCACCACTGAGAAGAGTTTGGCCTCCTCCTCCCCACATTGTCCCATCAGGTACTTAAACATATTGATCAGATCCCCTCTCAGTCCTTAGCCTTAGCCCTTAGTCCTTAGCCTTCTCCAGGCTAACGAGGCCCAGCTCGTTTAGTCTTTCTTCATACAATAGGTATTCCAGTCCCTTAATCGTCTTTGTCACTTGTCGATGGACCCTCTCTAGAAGCTGCATGTCCCTCTTGTACTGGGGAGCCCAGAACTGCACCCAAGACTCCAGATACAGAGCCTCACCAGGGCTAAGCAGAGGGGCAGGATCCCCCCTCCACCTGCTGGCAACGCTCCTCCTGATGCAGGCCAGGATCGCACCGACCTTCTTGGCCATGAGGGCACATTCCTGCCTCATGGTTAATTTGCTGTCAACCAGGACTCTCAAATCCTTCTCCGGGGAGCTGCTTTCCAGCAGGTCAACCCCTAATCCAGTGCCTGAGTTTATTCCTGCCCAGGTGACTTCTCCTTGCTGAACCTCAGGAGGTTCCTCTCTGCCCAATTCTCCAAGCTATCTAGGTCCCTTTGAATGGCAACACAGCTTTCTGGTGTTAGCCACTACACTATGCAGAAGAGACAGATGCAAGACAGGCGGGAGAGAAAGGGTGCAACTGCAGCAGAAAGGCCTATGCCTCCCAGGTTTGGCAGGGCTCTTGTTTAGGGACCTCTGCAGTCGGCCCAGACAGCACAGCTCTGGCATGCTCCATCACAAAATAAGGGAACCAGTCTTCAATACACTGGTAGCAACAAATTGAATATGAAAGTTCTCAGCCAATATTTCTTTCCCTCATACTTAGGTAGAAACAAACAGCTCTAAGTATTCTTATCCACAAATTTGTTTTTCAACCTTTTGGAGTCTTTGATATGAACAACAGTGATGATACTTACTTACCTACTACACTTAGCTTGATGTCTCGTGAAATGTTATATTGTTTTCCATTGTGGATATATGATGTTTTGCATGTATAGTTTCCTTCATCCTATAAAGGAAAACCTTTTCCCTTCCAGGAGCTGACAATCCTAAATGTGTATAGAAAATTCTGTTAATTCATATCACCATTTCTTTCCATGGCTTGTCTCCCTTCATAATCTGACTTTTCAAGGGACCACAACATAGTGATGGAGAACTTGTGGAGATTGAGAGCAGAGGTAGCATGAAAGAGAAATGGGAGTAAAAGCAAAATATGTTTCATTTTGGCCCAGAATTTTTGATTCAAAGATCCTCTAGATTGTTCCCTATAGAACTTACAGTATTAAACATAGAAATGAGCAAGTGAGATGCAGTGGTCAGGATTTGTAAAAGCATTCATTAATGAAGAATTCTTTAATAATTAGACTTCTTGCTTCAAAGTACTTAAGTAGTAGCACTTAAATACTCATGGCTTCAAGGGCGAGAAGCAGATATGCTACTAAAGACATCTTTATAACAAAAAGAACCTTTAAAAAAGCAGGAGCAGTATCAAATGGCATTTGATGGAACAATATCAAACACAAACTGGATATGGAATGACATATTAAAAACATTTCTTCAGAAGAGTAAGGATTGTTAAAGTTTCACTGGCAGGTAAAAATGTGCCACCTGCTGGCTACATGTTTCAACATCTATATTTAAGCTGAATTTCTACCCCGTTGTTCAAAAGCCAGAATATATCTTTAAAGATAAAAGGTCTGATTTTTTAACCCTCTCCAATTTGTTTTAAAAACATTCATCTCATATTTAAGATAAATCCACATTTTTTTCAATGACATTTCATTAACATCAGTATTTTATATACAGACAGCTATAGCAATATAAAAAGGCATTTTTCTCACCTTATACCAATGAACAGACAGAATATTCATCTCGTCCCTGAAATAATCCAAGTGTGGGCACACAACCTTTCCAGATGATACTGTGAATAAAATCTCTTCTACAGCAAATTTTTCATTTAAGCATAAACTGTCAACCCTCTCAAACACTGTTACTTTTATATGCATTTTGCTGTTGTTTGTCAAATTCCTGCAATTAAAATAACATTTTAAGCTCCTTACTGTATTTTCCAGATAGAAAATATATAGTGCTCTTTTTGGAGAAGAGAGGACCAGAGAGAACCAGAGAGGACCAGAAGTCTACCACTTCTCTAATAAATAGGTTAAATTTTACTTAAGCTTCCTAAATGTAGGAGTTGAAGTACAGTGTTCTGACTGTTGCCTCTGCAGTATTAAGCTTCTTTTACAGCTCCTTTAGCCCACAAAGCTTCACCTCCTTTTACAATCATTGGTCTGCTCTGCATTCCCCCACTTACTCGTCCAGAATCTTCTCTCTACAGTGACTTCAGAGAACATGAAGAACTCTGTATTCCCTAACCTATATATTTTTTGTGAATATTTCCTATCTTCTAATTATTATAACCCTTATCCCCAAGAGTCTGCTAGCTTTCCAAAAGTGATTTGCTTTGGAACTCACTTTTGTAGTAATGTAATTTATTTTAACTTTCACCTTACGACACACTCATAATCTCCAGAATCTTCTAACATTGCAGGGAGAAACCAAATCAAACTCTTCTGCTGATGGATTCTAGAAAGCTTGTCTCTAGGCACAGGTGTCTGGTTACCAACTTTATACCACGTTAAATTGTAGTCTTCACTTTCAAAATTCAAGTTCTTTTCCAGTGAGCAATTAACAGCAAGAGGCTGCCTTTTATCATTCATTGCCTTTTATTGCCTTTTATCATTCTTTTAGCAATTCTGTCTTATTGTCTTATTAAGAGAAATAACAAATTTCATCTTATTTGGAACAAACTTTACCTTACTTGTCTGCCAAGTGGCATTCACAGTTTAATAGACCTCCATCAGCTCTTGCCTCAGTCCTGTCTTCTTTACCCTAGTCTTCACACATTTAAGGACATCTCATACGGAAACTATCCCATGTCAGTTAATACCATCACTCATCTCTTTATCTTTTCTAATATAGTTTTTCTAAGATTGACCAGAATTGTAGAGTTCAAGACACACATAGAATCACAGAATCATAGAATACTTAAGGTTGGAAGGGACCTCCAGAGGTCATCTAGTCCAAACCCCTAGCACATGCAGGCTTTCCTAGAGCACGTGGCACAGGATTGTGTCCAAGGGGGTTTGAAGATCTCCAGAGAAGGAGACTCCACCACCTTTTTTGGCAACCTGTTCCAGTGCTCTGTCACCCTCACTGTTAAGAAGTTCTTTCTCAAGTTCCTGTGGAACTTTTGGTGTGTCAATTTGTGGCTGTTTCCTCTAGTTCTACCGCTGGCTACCACTGAGAAGAGGCCGGCCCCATCCTCCTTGCTCCCTCCCTTGAGGTACTTATACACACTGATGAGGTCCCCTCTCAGCCTTCTCTTCTCCAGGCTGAAGAGGCCCAGCTCTCTCAGTCCTTGCTCATAGGGCAGACGTTCCAGGCCCTTAATCATCTTTGTAGCCCTGCGCTGGACTCTCTCTAGCAGCTCCACATCCCTCTTGTACTGCAGAGCCCAGAACTGGACACAGTACTCCAGGTGTGTCCTCACCAGGGCTGAGTAGAGGGGCAGAATCACCTCCCTTGGCCTGATGGAGACGCTTTTCTTAATGCACTCCAAGATCCCATTGGCCTTCTTGGCCACAAGGGCACACTGCTCCCTCATGGTTAACCTGTCGTCCACCAGGTTCCTCTCTGCAGGGCTGCTCTCCAGAAGGTCGGTCCCCAGCCTGTACAGGTGTCTGGGGTTACTCCTCCCCAGGTGCAGGACCCTGCACTTGCCCTTGTTAAATTTCATGAGGTTTCTCACCACCCAGTTGTCCAGTCTGTCCAGGTCCCTCTGGATGGCAGCGCAGCCCTCAGGGCTATCAGCTATTCCTCCCAGTTTGGTGTCATCAGCAAACTTGCTGAGGGGGCACTCCATCCCTTCATCCAGGTCATTAATGAACAAGTTGAACAGGACTGGACTGAGGACTGACCACGGGGGGACACCACTAACCACAGGCCTCCAGCTGGACTCGGCACCACTGATTACCACTCTCTGGGCCCTGTCATTCAGCCAGTTCCTAATCCACTTCACTGTCCACTCATCTATGCCACTCTTCTGGAGCTTACCCAGGAAGATGTTGTGAGGGACAGTGTCAAAAGCCTTGCTGAAGTTGAGATAGATGTCATCCACTGCTCTCCTCTCATCCATACATCCAGTCATTCCATCATAGAAGGCTATCGGTTTAGTTAAGCACCATTTCCCCTTGGTGAATCCATGTCGACTCAGGTGAGTCCTGAGCACCTTCTTGTCCTCCACATGCTTAGAGCCAACAGCCAGGATGAGCTGTTCCATCACTTCTGCAGGAATGGAGGTGAGGCTCACCGGCCTGTAGTTGCCCAGCTCCTCCTTCTTGCCTTTTTTGAAGACCGGGGTGACACTGGCTTTCTTCCAATCCTCCGGCACCTTCCCTGTCTCCAGGGGGTCCTCCAGGACCTTTCAAAGATGATGGTGAGTGGCTTAGCTATGACATCCGCAAGTTCGCACAGCACTCTGGGGTGCATCCCATTGGGGCCCATGGACTTCTGGGCATCGAGTTTCCACAGGAGCTCTCTAACAAAATCTTCCTCTACACAGTCTTCCTCTGTCCAGTCCTCTTCTCTTTCCCCTAGGGCCTGGAGTTCTAAAGGGCTGCCCTTGGTAAATACCAAAGCAAAGAAGCCATTCAGCAACTCTGCTTTTTCTGTGTTTTTTGTAACCATGGCACCCACCCCGTTCACCAGTGGACTCACGTTTTCCCTCACCTTCCTTTTACTGTTAAAATATTAGAAAAAGCTTTTCTTGTTTTTAACATCCCTCCACAGGTCACATTCCAAACGCACCTTAGCTTTCCTGGTCGCGTCTCTGCATTCCCTGATGACATTCCTGTATTTCTCCCAAGGGGCCTGTCCTTCTTTCCACGTTTTGTATACTGCTACCTTCTGCTTGAGCAATGCCAAAAGCTCCTTGCTCATCCATGCAGGTCTCCTGCCCCTTCTGCCTGACTTCTTACACATAGGGATGCACTGTTGCTGGGCATGGAGGAAGTGTTGCTTGAAAACCAACCAGCTCTCCTGGGCCCCCTCTTCCCTCTAGAGCTCTAGCCCATGGGATCTTTCCAAGGAGATCTCTAAGGAGGCAAAAGTTGGCCCTCTTGAAATCCATGGTTGCAAGGCTACTTACAGCCCTCCCTCCTCCTCATTGGATCCTGAACTCCACCAATTCTCTATCACTGCAGCCCAGGCTGTCCCCCACCTTCATATCTCCAACAGCCCCTCACTGTCTGTTAGTATGAGGTCCAGTAGCCCACCTCTCCTCGTCGGTTGCTATACAATCTGCTTCAAAAAGTTGTCTTCCACACACTGCAGAAACCTCCAGGACTGTTTGAGCCTTGTAGTGTTATCTTTCCAGGAGATATCAGGAAAGTTAAAGTCCCCCTTGAGAACTAGGGCCTGTGACCTTGAGGCAACTTCCAGTTGTCTGTAGAAAGCCTCATCAACTTCCTCATCCTGGTCAGGTGGCCTGTAACAGACACCCACCACAGTGTCTCCCACGTTAGCCTGCCCTTTAACCCTCACCCACAGGTTCTCAACTCACTCATCCTCCACCTCCAGGTTCAGCTCCATGCATTCCAGTTGTTCTCTCACATACAGAGCAACTCCACCACGTCGCCATCCCAGCCTGTGCTTCCTAAAGAGCACGTAGCCTTTCATGACAGCACACCAGTCGTGTGAGCTGTCCCACTACATTTCTGTGATGTCTATGAGATCGTGATGCTGGGACCACACACAGATCTTCAGTTCATCCTGCTTATACCCCATCCTGTGTGCATTAGTGTACAGGCATTTTAGAGAGGTAGTTGAGCCTGCAGATTTCCCAGGAGGGGTGACAGAGGGCCCTCCGTAATCATGTCTTGTCTGTACTTCCCCACTATTGTACTCCCGCTGGACACCAGTTGACTTTGGTTGCCTGGTACTGATCACCCTGTCCGTATGACACTCCCCTTCCCCCTTCTTGCTTTGTTTAAAGCCCTTCTAACCAGGCTTGCCAGCACTTTGGCAAAGACATGCCTGCCCCTCTTGCTGAGGTGGTTCCCATCATTCTCCACCAGCTGGCAGTCGTCAAACAGAGTTCCATGGTCACGGAACCCAAAACCCTGTTGCCATGACCAGCAGCGCAGACAGTTGTTAACCTGTAATATCCGCCTTCTCCTCCCTGAATCCATTCCCCTCATTGGTAGGATGGAGGAGAACACGACCTGGCCTCCCATGCCCTTAACAGCCATCCCTAGGGCTCTGTAATCTTGCTTGATATCAGCCAGTGTTCTCGTGGCATCGTTCACCATGAAGTTTTCTACTTTCTATTCTATTCCTTTCTCAGTAATTCCTGTTTGCCTTTTTGCTCACCAAGGACAAAGCTAATTCTTCCAGAAGGGATCCTGAGATGACAAAACTGTTTTTTCCAAGTGGCTCTGACTAACTTAGTGCTCACACTATTTAAATAAAGTATGCATGTTTGTGCTATGTTCCTTCTGTTCCACATCCACTTTATTTTATCACTGACATTCTATCACCAATCACTCAAAATCCAGAAAAACCATCCCTAGTCAGCATAAGTTCTGACCATCACAGATAACTTTATACTATCCACAGATCTCTTCACCTTGCTATAAACCTCCAAATTATTTATCAAAATGTTGAACTGTTCAGACGGCAGTGTTGAAATGAAGACGAATACCTATCTTCCGTGGCCAAAGGAACTCATGAACTGAACTCCCAGTGCTCCAAAACAGCATCTTGTCTTACGCACTTCCTCTCTGCTGATCAGAAATCCCTCTCTGCCCACAAAGGCCCTCCATTATCTTCAGGGAGCAGGCAAGAATTTAAGACACACGCAGACCTAATCAAACAAGGGAAGTGTCTCCTGTTATTTGGGCAACCAAATAAGTTAAACATCTTTTTGTATGATTACTGCATTTGCCAAAAAAATATAGAGACTATTCAACGGATCAGTGAGCCTTGGAGCTTGCTCATTCACAGGCAATAAATAAATAAATAAAGCCAACAGAATGTCTTGCTAAAAACTGAGGCAAGGGAAACTCACGGAATCTTGCTTTTAAAAATGTGGCATTGTTTAAAGATTCTAGGTAGAAAGACAAGATTATGACAGCATCTCATTCAGACCTTTCAAAATGTTTTAAATATGTGAACTGCCAGAATTGTTGGTTGACAGCTGAAGAGCAGAAATAGTTGCAACAAAGTTGCCTAGTAATCTTACAAAAAATCTCCATAGAGTAGCTTGCAATGTTCATTATCAAATCAGTGAATTTTCCAATATGAAAAAAAATAAGGATACATTCTCTAAAGTTAAAATTAAAAATCAGTTCAGAAGATAACCAGAATACAAAATACTTCAAATTACCTGTTTTGTATGTTCCTGTTTTTAAGATCGTTAAAAAAAAAAATTTTGTGACAAAATTTGGACTTTTAACACTAATTTTCATAGAAAGATCCTTCATAGCCACCAAAATACCTACTATGAATAAAGACAGAAATGCTATTATGATGTTGTATAAAGACAATGTTTTTGTTGTCATGTTTTGCTGCAGAAAAGACAAAAAAAACAATCATTGGTTTTCAGTAAAAACTTTCACAAAAGAAAGTCAGTTTTGTATTACACAGTTTCTGTTAGCAATCCATTTTTTTTTTGCAACAGTCATATGTTTCTTATAGAAAGTTTTCAACATATTTTATGTGTTTGTGTCCTATTAAATTGAATTATCTACCTCCTGGGAAAATACAACCATCTCCAGCACTAAAAAACGATAGTTAAGTGTCAATCCTACTACAAAACATTTGGGTTTTTTCTATGAAGGAAAGTGAAGACTAACTTTTGAACACAAAGCACAGTTACTCATAAAGAATATGTACACCAGAGAGATTAAGGGGTCCCTCTAAGCCAACTTCCTATCTGAAAATCAGTCCAACAGCAGATGACTTGGGAGAAAAAAAAAAAGTGGAAGAGAGGAGGACTATAGTGACATTCCTCCAGATAGTTAACATCTCCCTCCCTGCTCCCAGATTACACCGATTTATGACTTAAGGTAATTCATAAGTTAAGGTAATTAGTACCAAAATTAGTATCTCAATATATGTTATGCAATATCTGTGAATGACATTTCAGTTTGAGACAGATTCTCCCATGAAAAAATTCCATAAAGAAACATTCTGGCACTGAAATTCACAGCCCTTCAGGATGAGGACAAATTTCTTTTTTTATTTTTAATTCCTCTTATTTTCTTATGTTTCCAGAGCACTCCCTACAAGATTTGGGAAGAGAACCTGTTTGGGGTTTTTTTGTGTGTGTGTTTATTTTTATACATGAATCATTATTTGACCCCCAGGAATCTTTGGTAGACTTCTTACTCCTAATGTGCTTGAAGAAAAATCTATTATTAGTCATATGCCTACCTTACTGTTTTTATCTTGAGCCTACCACAGTATACAGGACTATGAAAAGAAAAATGCAACTCCTTAAACTGAAGCCTGAACAGAAGGACCCTGTCTTGTTGTAAAGACTCTTTAGCTGATCACCAATTTATACCACAGAAAAAGACAGCACTTTCAGCTGCCACGTGTCTTACTTCACCCTCTTACCCAGAAGCGTGCTGTACATTGAGTCACAAGTAACTGCTTTTTGCAGGGCCTGCTCACTTCCTTCTTCCTCTCCTCTTCCCTCTTTCCTCATTGCAATCTTCCATTCTAGTTACCAGGCAGGTCTTTTCTTGCTTAGCTGTACAAAGGAACAAGTCCCTGCAAATATGTTGAGCACAAAAAGAAATAGAGCAAGTTGGGACCAAAGGGACTCCTGTTCTGATCAGTTCTTTTCTTTATAACTTCTCTGATTTTTTTATGGCTCTCTTTCATTATAGCATTATCTTTTTCACTGCTATGTCTATGTGCTTTCTCAAGCAATTTTTGGCCCCTACCAGTAGATTCAGAAGAAATGGAAGTGCACTATCTTGCCATATTGTGATAAAACAGTCATCTAGCATCTTGCTTCTCGAGAATCCAATGTTTTATTTCAACCTTTTTCTTGGTCTGTTGCCAACAAGGAAGGGCTGCAAATACATAGGTCTGCTCAAAGCCGTATGCATGAACTGCTCAGAGCAGATTCCTCCAGCCTCTGATCTTTTATGAAGCAAAAACTTCCTTTTATGAGTAAGGTATATATCCTGCAGCAAAAGCAGGCTCTGCACCGTGCATGTAACAAATGATGAATATAACAAAGCTGTGACAGCACAGTCAAGTGTAAATTTATTACCATTCTCCACAATAAACAGCTACATTTCTCCTTTTTCTTAGCCATTTTGTCCATTTCTTGAGCTTACAATTGGTCTGTACAGTCATACCACTCAGGAAAGCATAATTCATCCAGAGGTATCTTTACCAACACAACCCCCCCTTTTTTTTTGTATCTGCATACATTTTCATAAAATTTCAGTTTGAAAAGATATATTCTTATTAATTAATTAATTAAAGCATAGCTATTTAAATGAGAAGGTCTTCACTGATACAGCAAATTGAATTACAGGACTCACAACAGCACATAGTACAGCATAATTTACACCAAAATCTGTGATTGAACTGATAACACCACCTTTTCCTCTACTCTTTTATGCTTTTAAGACAGATATACTCAATAAAAAACCACTAGTCTCATCAGCACTTGAAAGAAATACAGCTTTCAGTAATTTTTGCATACTTACAGTGCTTTTCTTTAAATATCTCATGATCAGACACGTGGTTTGACTAAAGCAAGAACCAATCCTGTTCTCAAAACTGGAAAGAACTAACAGAAAATGAGAGCATGACACTACTCCTTTCAAATCAGCCCATAAATATACTGAATCATGATTAAAGAAATATATATTACCTTAACCACTTCTATTACCTGTGAGGTATACCATGATCCTTCAGAAGAACTTAACCAAGGCTCACCCTTCTGAAATGGGGAAAATGTTGTTAATGAAAGTACCTTCCTTACATGCGTAGGTGTTAGCTCGGCCATGCAGTTACCCAACTCAGACTCACATTACTGATCTACCTTCAGTTATCCTTTTAGTCAATCGCTTACATCTCTCATCATTTATAAGTGCTAACCACTCCCCCAAATCCCTTGTTTCGAGTTCTTACCCATTCCTGGAGATATTCACGGCAGCATGTCTATGACTTCCCGGCGATGCCAGAGCTGCACTCCCAGTCCTGCGCCTGCACACGTTGCAGTAAATCCACAGCCCTGAGAGACGTGCCAAGAGTGGTTACCTTCCTGGGAGGCTCGTGACACTCAGGACTGAAAATTTAAATAAAAAAAGTATTAAAAAAACCTCAGACTTGCAGGTTTCTCTCAGCGCTCGGGTGCCAGCACCCAGACCTGGCCCCTTTCCCACGTGTGCCCGCCCAAAGCGGGACACCCACCCAGCAGCGGGATGGGCACCGCCTCCCCAGGCACTCAGAAGCCGCTGTGCTATCTGGCACACAAGGGCACTCTCCACTCCGCAGCTGTCGCCTTGGCTTTCCTGTCCTTGTGCAACGGGATCCGCTCCCCTGCACTTCGCCTCTGGAGGCGCGTCCTGCCCGCACCCCCCCGCTGCCCATGCGTGGGGAGGCCCCGCATCACCCACCTGCCGCAGCAGGGGAGGGAGGGCCCCGCAGCCTCATACCTGCGGTCGGAGGCCGAGGGGAGCGTGAAAGGCCCACACTCTTCTCTCTCCACATTTTTGACCTATTTATTTATTTATTTATTTATTTATTTATTTATTTATTTATTTATTTATTTATTTATGTGAAATGCGAGGTATGAGTTTGGACCAAGTCCACCGTCCAAGCCATGGCTAAGGCAGTAGATGTTACTGTAAGGAAGACACTAGACTTGTGAACAGCAGTTGGTGTTTTCCATACCTTGTGCTGTAGTCACTAGATTTGCTGAAGATTTCTCTAAAATTCTTTTGCCATTGGGCAGCCCCATGCATTTGTTGGATGTATTTGACAAGCTTTATGCACCCAATGAAGAGAGAAGGGAACCTGCAGTGAGTGCATCAGTCCTTTTGAGCTCTGCACACAAGGAAAGTAGGGCAAAAATGTTCATTTAGATAAGAAAGGAATGGAAGTTGGCTGGGAAGAATTTATACCATTGTCTTTCATTACTGCAAAATTTCCTTCTTTCTTTACCCACTTCCACCCATGGTTCTGTTCAGCTTTTCAGCTGTATTCCTCAATTTATAAGGTTGGCAGCTTATCCTGGACTCATCCACTTCAGGTGTGTGTACGTGGCTTGCATTGACCTTTTAGTTTGTACCAAGAGTGTGCCTTTAAAGCTCACCTGACTCTCCTCCTCACCGCCTGCACTTCATATCATGAAGCAACGCTGGAGCTTTGAGCATGAAGACAAGTTCCAACCATTGGTCATGCTGTCCACAGTCTCTGAAAGCAGCCAGTCTGAAGGAAAATCTCCTGAAACTGTATGTAGTGTGTGAACATGAGGTCCTTTGTGCTGTCCAATGGGTTCCTCAGAAATCAGGGCACTACTTGCTCATATTTAGCCTTGGGTCCTAACATGAAGCACTCTCGCCCTGTTTGGGACAGGTGACAATGACAAGCAAACATAACTGATAATTCATTAAAGCAAAGGATAACATGCTGAACAGGTTGCCAAGAGAGGTTGTGAAACCTGCCTCTCTGGAGATCTTCAAAACCTGCTTGGACGCAATCCTGTGCCATATGCTCTAGGTGACGCTGCACATGCAGGGGAGTTGGACTAGATGATCTCTAAAGGTCCCTTCCAACCTTAAGGATTCTATGATTCTATGCTGTAATCCTCCACTTGATCTGGTCCTGGTAAATCATCCCCTCTGTGTAAAAAGTGACTACAAAAACGCTGTGTCTAAGTCCTGTCTAAGTCAACCCAAAGTTTGTTTAGAACAAAGTTACCTGATTTGTAGTCAAAATGCTATTTTTTAGTTTTGGGCTGCAATAGGCATGCCTTATGTAAGGATTCACCTCTGAAACTGAGCAAGATATATAAAATAACTAAGGATTTAAAAGCCCTTTTTCTGCCACAACTGCCTTAAGCTTTGTTGTACAAGATAAGTCTTTGGTCAAGACATAAAGAATACCATTGTGCATTTAAAAAAAAAAAAAAAAAAAAAAAAAAAAAAAGCTAAATTTGCAGGAAAAGCCTAGAAATATAATAGTTAACTGTTTAGACATACTTAAAAGTGCATAAAACAGGCAGTTTTACTAGCTATAATCCTAAATCAAACGTATTAAGAACATTACAGTTAAGTTGACTTGCAAGTAATGCATGATTCTATTATACTGAGCAATCTCACTTGCAGTTTTAACACTGAGCAACTATCTTAGTATTTACATCTTGCAGGCATCCATCTTAAAAGAATTATTTTGAAGTTGTAAGCACATCAATCAGACATCTTGCAGTTATAAAGAGTTCTCCAACAGAAAATGGCTTGTTCTTCTAGCAAGTAGGTACCTATTTATTATTTTTTTAAAAAGTTTTGTGATAAGGTCTGTCCCTCCTCACCCACCAAGACAATGATTCACTAGTCTTCATTCTTCCAATAAGTTCACTCCTCTCCATTTTATGTGTAGGTTTCGAAGGCTTCAAACTCATCTGGGAGGATAGATGTCTCAGCAAAAACTATTAGAGATCTTGAAAAACCCGTCTGGATGCCACCCTGTGCCATGTGCTCTAGGTGTTCCTGCTGGAGCGGGGAGGTTGGACTAGATAATCTCCAGACGTCTCTTCTAACCTCACCCATTCTGTGATTCTGTGAAATGCGACATGGGATTGAGCAGTGAACAAAGACCCATTTTTAAATTCATAAGTTTAAGTACTGGCAAAAATGCAATGGAGTTTAGTTTCACCAAGGTAGTAAAATCCTTATTAATGATACTTTAGCCATAAACATGACCAATGAAATAGGACTTTAATGCTATTAAGATGGGGAGAGGGAATTGGCGTGATCACAAAACTCTTCCATTTGCTTTGAGAAAAGTGATGGTGAACACAGTATGAGTGGCTCTTACTTGGTTATTTATTTTTGACAAAATACCTTAAAACAGGAATGGTAAAATGAACAAAATACAAAAGATATGTGGCAGTGTTCAGCTACATCACATTAGATTGGTATTTTACTTTGATATCCTTATTCTCTTCGTGTTGGAAACCAGTTATGATAGACTGGAGAAAACTGAGTTATGCAGCAAAACCAGCATGGCAAAGCTGACCAAGGCACCAGCCTGCAGAGAGATGACAAAAAGCTGCATTCTGTGTAATTTAGCAATGACTCAACAGTTGGAAAGGAATCACATGGCTCTGAGGTGTGGCTCATAATAATGTTTGCTAATGGGCTCATCATCATAGCTGCCAGAAATGACAGCAGTGATTTCTTATGATTTCTTACATAAAACTACGGTCTTACTATTCAGAATCACAGACTAAGGAGTGGTTCTAATGGGTGGTTCATCTTTCTTTAAAAGGCACACAAATATTTCTAGACTTCTCTGTACAAAGAGAAAAAGAAAAAAAAAAAACATAAGCTGAGCACACAACAGATTTTCACTAATCCCAAAACAAACAAAAGAATCCAGATCTACAACAAATGTTTTCATTTTTTCCTAAGTCACATACTCATTGAAGCTTAATACATTGCAGAGGCTCATACTTTGTAGCACAAGACACATACTGAGATAAATCTATTCTTGTTTGTGAATGCAAATGGAGAACCAGGAGTTTGGGAAAAGTATAGAAAACTTACAGAAAACCTTCAGACTTACCAAGTCTGAAAAAAATCACAATAAATACATCAGGCACACCTTTGACCTAGATAAATTTATTTTATTTATTTTATGATTTTTTTTTTGGTCTGTTTTATTTCCAGTCTAACTTTGATGCCAACCCCATATTCTACCCCCCCATAGACACGCACAGACAAAAAATATTCTTAACGGGATAATACAGAGTAGGGAAGACGAGGAGAAAGAAATGTTACGTTATCCAAAGACTTAATAGCCTCTCAGTCTCTTGATTCATATTTAACGGAACAGTACTATTCAATTTATTTTCAAGGTAGTGAGTAAAACAATAACTGAGATTGAAAATGAAAGCATGGGTGGTTGACTGAATATCTCCTCATTGCGTATTCCTTTGGGATCAACAAGAAACATGGTCTGGCAACTTTAAATATACATTTGTCAAGTATCTGCACTGAAACTTCCCGAAATATTTCAACCTTTCTCTGCGCTGCCAGTTCTTCACATGGACACATGCTTTTAGTTCTGTTGGAGACCTAGATGGAGTGTATCCTTGATTCTCTTCAGGCTTGCATTGACTTTTCTTCCAGGGAAAGACAAAAGGCTACTATGAATCCATATTATATCCCAACATAGGGTCCTACTGGATACAGCAGCAGTGTGCACCTGAACTCAACAGGCCCCAAAAACTAGCATGTTCTGTGACATGCTAGACACACAGAGAGCTCTTGAATGGCATATTTGCCTTTCTGTAAATGCCCAGAAGACTTAGCTGCCTGTGTGCACATTTCTTTTTAGCCATCCTCAAAGCAATGCTTCATCTGTCATGCTTCAAAGATGTCCAAACTACCTGCATTTGAGCTCTCCAGTCATGATGAACTGCAGCATCCCTGTTCCTAAGCAAATTCCCTGCACTGCAGAGCCTCCTCTCGAGCAGGGTCACCTCTAAGGGTCGCTCCCCAAGGCTGAGATTCCTTATGTGCTTCAGTGAGTGATTAATAGCATGCTAAAATGCTGCAAATCTACATGAAACCTTGCTAAATTCTATCAAATACTGCACATAAATCCTTTAGACACAAACCGCTGACCAAGTCTGGGGTAGGACTGGATCCAGCTGCACCAGGCTTCTTTCACAAGGAGCTTGAAAGCAAGGGGAGCCCTTGCTGAAACTCACAACTTAACAGGGCAGCAGAGCTGGCACTTTCAGCTGACTCTGGCCTCCACACAGTGAATAACTGGGTGAACCTTGCCACTGAACCACACGAAATCATCGCCTACTTACAGCTGAATTTGGTGGAGTCACCATCTGACTTGAATACAACATCTTGCCGCTTCTCTCTTGCACAGGATACATCATAGAATCATAGAATACTTAAGGTTGGAAGGGACTTCTAGAGGTCATCTAGTCCAACCCATCTGCACACGCAGGGTCTCCTAGAGAATGTGGCACAGGGTGGTGTCCAAGTGGGTTTTGAAGATCTCCAGAGAAGGAGACTCCACCACCTCTGTCAGCAACCTGTTCCAGGGCTCTGTCACCCTCACTGTTAAGAAGTTCTTTCTCAAGTTCCACTCCTCACTCATTCATGACAGCAACTCAGCTATGCATTTGAATAGAAATAAGCACACAAACCCCAGAAAAACTAACAATTTGTTAGAAGCTTTATAATAACATCATATGTAAAAGGAGGTTACTATAACTGAGGAAAACTGTGTTTTTCTGTTTTTTTTTTTCAGTTGAACAATCTCCATGAATCCAACAAATCATTGAATTAAATTTTTGGATTTAAATAATGAAAAATAGAGAAACCATAGAATCACTTAATTATGCTAAGGAATATAGAGTAGACTTATGGATAACTGTTACATAAAAGTTTTATGAAAAACTATATTATTCTCCCAGATAATCATATGTGATTTGCAAAAGCAATTCCCTCTATCAATTACAGTCACATTGTTTAGTATCAAATCCTTTCTCAATGGAACAAACCTTTTATGTATAAGTAAGTGAATTACCCTTATAAATACAATAACAAATATTTATTGAAATACAATACAAATAAATAACAATAAAAAAATGGAATATTTCTTCTCAAGAACATCTTCTCAATTATTAACAAAAGGATTCTTTTAGTATTAAGACATTACAGAGGATTTTTTCTTTTTTCTTTGTGCATCATAGATGGACTGCTGGAACTGTCTACTAAGTTCCTACAATCCTGCCACAAATTCTGCCAAGCCAGAGGTACCCATCAAGATAAAGGAAAGGCTATTGAGGCTCAGTGAGGCACTCCAGATGAACTGGGCAATCTTAACTCACACTTACTTTTGGCTACACATTAAGTCATTCTAACCAACAGAAACAATCCCTTTATTATTCTTTTTTTGTGTGTGTGTGAACATGTACATAAATTCAAGCCACTCTTTAATTGTAATTTTGAAAATGAACTAAGTGTGGCACAGAAAATAGTATATCTAAACTAGAGATATGAAATCCTGATATACAAAGTCCTTATGTAAATATTATCAGTATCTCTGTCTTTTACAACAGGATAGCATTTACTATTTTAGGAAGCTGAAAAGAACATGGCTTTAGTTTGAGCCTAATCATAGTGTATTTAAATAATTTAAAAAATTATAGTTATGGTCCTGTTTAGAAAAGAATATATTCTACTCATTTTTGCTTTTAATTCCCATTTTCAGCTACGCACATTACAAAAAAAAACCCCCAAAATTAAATAAGGAAGAGTCACAGCAATGTTTTATACTCTGTCCTGCTGAAAGGGCAAAGCATTCTTTCCCAAAGCTGAAGCAGAGCAAATAAGCACATATAATCATGTTTGATACAAAAGCCAAACTTTTTTCTTTTAAACTTACACATTTAAACATCTTGTTTTAGCTCAGTATATAATGAAAATGAAACGTCTGAGTTACGTTCTGATGCAGTTCACATCTACATTCTTTCACCCTGGTATCCTGAATTCTCTTTTTCTAGTAACTCCCAGTGAAATGAGACTACATGGCCAGGGCAGGGGTTGCATTCAAAAACACCAATTTCCTGCCGCCTGATGTAGCAACACAAGTGGTGTTAAAGGAGGGCAGTTGTCATCCCTGCCATCCTCCCCTCCCTCTGCTTCTCTCCCACTTCATTTCTCTGCTTTCACCATACAACGTTATTCATTATACAGGAAGCTTCAGCTGAAAGACAGGGTGAGGCGTAACCTGGGGCCACAGGCTGCTTGTACTCACTGAAGAACTGGATCCTACAGCCTTACGTGCTGCAGACTTTGCTCCACATCCTCAGCGTGAGGGTACCTGGTACGTCGTCTTCTGCCCTGCTTGTGTCAAGAAGATATTTTAGGTAAGTCTGCTAGTTATCCGTCTTACTCATTCCAATGTTACTATTTCAGTGTATCAAGTGGCAGACTCAGACGTAAGAGAACTTGCCAGTAATTTATATTTCATTTTAATTCTCCTAGTTCCCAAATAATTACCAGGAAACTGCATTCCTTCAAGTAGAACATACATATCCTGTAAGCAATTAAATGTTCATAATGAACAGCAGTCGCTTTCCTCCTGGCTTTTAAACTATGTCCAAGAAAATGGCTCATCATGCAAGGAAAAAAAGGTTCTTTCCAAGCTATTTGGATTTGTTTATCCAAGCAACTAGCACCAACAACACAACTGAGACTACAGCAATGTCTAAATGAGAAATGGGAAATTAAAGCCAGATGTTCTCCTTTAATTTAAGAAGCTGGAATCATAACTTTCCTGGAATAAACAACTCTCATCACTCAACTAGATTACTTGAGTTGCTCAGAGATACGGTTCTCTGAGGGGTAATGGCCTCATCAAAACTAACCCTGTTCAAAATTAAAGTAGAAAGCTCTGCTTTGCATGTATTTTGCAATATATTTTGGGACTGGTAACACAAAAACATCCCTGAATTAATACTGCAAATGCCATCTGGGTTGTTTTTTTGTTTGTTTGTGTAGGAGTATTTTCTTTGAAAGCTTTCTTTTTCTTTATACATTTAGGAACAGAATCCAAAACAAAGGGAGAGCAATTCCTTACCTTATGGCACTTCCGTATGTTCCCAAATGAAAATATGTTCTCACAACCATGTACTCTGCCATGCTTCCCTGTAGCAATAAGCATTTGGCTTCCATGTCCATGCTGGGCCAAGCTAAAGTGCACCTGATGATAAAGCCCCTGCACCACCAAGTGCCAGGGCAGCCTGCAGGCCGGTTGCACCCCAAGGGCCAGGAGCTGGTAGCAGCAGCAAAGGGCACGTGGACTGAGCCCGTCCCACCGGGCTGCGAGGGAGCAGGACAGGCTGGCTATAGAGGAAAAACTACTTAGGTGGCTAACAGTATCTTTAATCCTCTTGCAGGACAGAAATTTGAATAATTTGAACCTATGCAGGCCAAAATATCATGTAACACAAAACCTGTAAATTTTAAATTCTAGGCATTGTAATCTCTTCAGCAACCTGAAATTCTATTCCTGAGCTCATTGCATGTGCAGAAATTAGATTAGTTCCTTAAATGTCTGCCTTAGCGACTTCATGGAGTCAATCATTATTTTCTTCCCAATTTTTTCCCCTTCTCTCTTGCTCCAGGGTCTTAGATATAGATAAACTTGTTTCCTTTTAAGCTCATTACCAGTGAAGACACTCACAAGATGCACTAACTGTATTCCCATCACATTCAGGTCTTTATTTTCTGCAGTGAACAGGAATCTTGCCACAGCTTTGACAAGTGTGGAACTGGTTTGAGCGGTAGTGCCACTGGCTGTGCAGAAGCTATAGAACTTCTCACATTCTGGAAGAAAAATATTCAGAGAGTTACAGAGGTTGTATAATAGCCCATTTCACAACAACTCTAACAACTGTTTTCTTACCAATCTACCTAATACTGCATGAAATGCCCAAGACAAAAAAAAACACAGGCAAAAAGATTTGCCATTATCTTTACTAGAAAAAGGGGACAAAATGACATTTAGTAATAGCTTTTGAGAAGAAGTTCAGAACAATTAATGCAAAAGCTCCTGTCCAAACTTATAACTCATACTGTTGTAAGATCCCCTTCTCTCTTAGGATCAAAAAATATCCTGTAAACCTTAGTTAAGCTCATTAGCATGTCTGAAATAATTGTGAGGTCCTGTATTCTTAGACATGTGCTGAAGACTGCATTGGTTTCACTCGAAGTTTACCTTGAGCAGACTAACTGTTGAGGATGGCTCTGCTTGGGAAGCCCAAACTGCAAAAGCAGTAAGGACTACTGCAAAAGTCCTTCTACTGATAACTCCTTTTAGTGAAACTGGAGGCCTCAGCAGTCAACCTCAGCAGACAACCCGGAAACTTTCTATTACCTTCCTTCTGAAATCTCTTTCTAGCCAGTAGAAGCTCCCTAAATATACACTGTCAATGTAAAGGCTTTAGTAGTGCCTCCAATTGTATTAGTTTCTCCTATTTTACTACTGCCTCTGGCTTTCCACTCCTAGATAAGATTTTTGAGTTATTATAAAATAATTTATTTTTCTGACAGAGTAAAGTTGATCTAAGTTGTTAGGACAAAACTGTAATAATTTGCAAGAGTCAGAGCTGCTGCTCTGTGAGCTCTGACCCAACGGAGGCCACACAAAACCTCACTAATGCTACCCGGGGCCACCTGTGCATTGTCAGCAGCAGGTAGTGCCACTGACAGCACAAGCCCTTCAAAAGGCAGCAACTTCTTGTGGTTCTTCCTTCCTTCCTTCCTCCTGCCTGAAAGTAGCTGTCATCACTCCCTCATGCCTTTAGTCAGTGCAAAACAAAAAGGTACAGTAGAAAGGGCATCATCTGCCACGGCTTCTGCCCTCATCGTCTTCCAGCACATCTTAACCAAGCACGTCTCCTGCAGGGGCACCACGGCCCTCGGAGCTGCCCACAAAACCCGCAGGAGGCAGTTCCTGCTCTCCCTGGCCAGCTCTAGCAGGAGCCCTTCAGAAAAGTATGCAAATTTAATTCAGTAAATAAAGCTCCACGATCTTGCTGCTATCTCCAGAAACCAGTTGCTATACTCCAGAGCGCCTAAGGCTGATCTGATGTTCAGATCCCCAGCATGTCAGGGCACTTTCCAGAAACTGCATGACTTGAATAGCCAGTTCTACATTACCTGGCTTTTCTTTGGCAGTAAATACTCTGTGTGCCTGATCCTTCCTTGTGCAGCAAAGTTGTCACGAAAACACCCTCTGCAATCCCATTCAGTGTTTGAGTCATTCCTAAATACTATGAATAATCTACTGCCAGCTGTTTTTGCATTTCCAAGAGAATGAATTTTACAAGCTAGTATCAAGCTTACCCGGAAGGTGAGCAAAAAGGCACAAGCAGAGCCACACACAATTACCTTTGTTTAATGGAATAACATGCAACATGTTTAATGACACCAGAGAAATGTCAGGGCAGCGTAAGCACCTCGAAGGCACATGGCAGAGCAAGGAGCAAGGCTGCAGTCACTGCTGGGCATCCCCTGCTGCAGCGCTGCCTTCCCAGCCAGTCTCAAGCAAGACGAGGTCCTTTCTGCTAAGGGACTAGATTCCTCTGCCAGGGAAACGATCTGTATGGTCACGGACGGCAGGACCAGCCTCTAACAGCCCTCCTGCCAAAGCACTCGCTTTCCAAGATCAGATCAGAAGCTGATGCTTCCCAAGCTATGGGCACAGGCTTTATCTCCCCTATGGCCAAGGTGCCCTTCACATCTCCTTTTGGGTCCCCCCTTATTTCCCCTTGGTTAAACTGTGCTAAGTGTACTGAGCCCATGATTAACCTGATGGTTAATGAGACCCTTCCTTGATAACACCCTTCTAGATGACACCCTATAGAGCAGTCGCAGGGCTAATAAAAATGCTGTGTTTACAGCCACTTCAAAGCAAGGCTGCCTGAATGCACCAAGGTGAAAAAAGCAGCACTCTAAGAAAAACATTCTCTATATATAGTGTTTTATTGCATTAAAAAATGGACGTTTCTTCAAAGCGTCTTTACATAACACATAGGAAAATATCTCTTGTATAAATATATCAAAATATAAAAACAGTGTTTTGGCTCAAACAACGTTTTACCAGAGTTAGGGATATTAAGTTGCAGTTTTTCATACCATAACCCACTTAAGTCAGCAAAAATGCCCAGGTGGCCCAAAGTTGCTGAAATCCTGACGGCCACCATCCTGCGAACTGTCTGGATTGAAACACAAAGTTGACGTATCATACTTTAGTCCTCAGAGTGTGAATTTGGTACTTCCAGTGTCTAGTCTTCACATTCAAAATAGGGATCTTCTTACAGAAGAATTTTGAGACCAAATTGTGCAGTTTCTGTCCCTCACTAAATCCTTCCATCAATCACTGCAAGCTGTGACACTTAGGGCACTCAGAGGCATCTCAGCTACCCAAAGTTCTTCCACCTACAACCGACTGTCACCAACATAGACCACGTTGAAGAGCAGATCCTGCACAAGGGCCAAGTGAACACGACACTTTATATCCAGATATGTTCCTCCACGAACATTCCTGTCTATCCAGAAGGAGGCATAAGAAAGATTTCAGCCATGAAAAAAACAACACTGCCAGGCCGAAAAGAAAGAAGCAGTCTTCAAATCAGAAGAATTTTGAAGGATACAGATTTTTTTTTCAGATCAATATGTGGAAATATCAAAGGTCATCTCAAAGGAAAAAAAAAATCTGCCCAATGCTGTACAAGCAACAGTCTTCCAGGCTGCTTGGAGAATGATGTTCCATTTTGACATAGCAAGATGCAAACGGGAATTCCAAGTGGCAAGAAGCAACTGAAAGCCCGTCTGAAACTCTGGGTATGGGAGGCTCCCAGCTCCTTCATGCTGTGAACAAATCACAGCCTCCTCCCAAATGTCTCTACCAGGGCAGATATCAATAGTAGTGCAAAGGAGCCAGTGGGCACAACTGCAGAGTGGTGCGAACAACCATCAGTTAACACCACTAGCAGCAAAAGCAGTCAATGTCCATGGATACTAGCCGCAACCACAGCCGTTTCCAGGCTAGCAGACAACTCAGAAAACATTTGACATTTGCTGAAGTTTTGGTGTGAACAGCTACATCTGCCCTGTACTCTGAGCACGCAGCATGTAACAGTCAAAGCTCTGGGCTTTCCTATACAAATCTTTAAAAATGTAAACTATTAAGCAGAGACTGATAAGCACTGACAATTTAGCTTTCCATATCTCTTCCAGTAAAAAATCACAGCTATAAACATGTCTTTAAAATGTATTTGCTGATTTTCTAAAATCAAATCAATCCCCAAAATCCATCTTTGCACCTACATCATTGTCAACACACGAGTTAACACACAAGTCAACACACGAGTTCAGAGTTAGCAAAAGCATGTTGCACATTAATAGAAAAGGTCCAACATGCAGAGTCAGTTTTAGCAACCTCTTTTTCCAAACCACAGTGCCAAATAGTGACAGAAGCAGCGACTCCAGTATCATGGATGCTGCAGGTACATGGTCACTCCAGAGCGCTGATACAATCAGAGGAGAAAAAGTAAAGTAGGCAAGGAACAAAATGAAGAGACAAGCAGCTCCTTGGGGTGAGGCAGCCCAGCACATTTTAAGGGGTTCTGCACAGCAACACTATTATGGTTTTATTTTCAAAATGTACCTGGATCCAAAAAGCAGGGTCCTGTCACCACTTTCTCCCTTTACACTGCTGGCCCCTCAGGGAACGCCATAAACTCACTGATCTTGGAGAAAACTTAACCCAAGGAAAACAGCACCTTCTGCCACGTTAGTGTTTTCTGGTTTGTCGCTAGTGCTCCAGTGACAAACACGAGAGGCAGCCCCCAGTGGGCACCAGGAGGGAAGACTTGCCCTCCTGGAGAGCTCAGCTCTGCTGCCTAACTTTGCTCCGAAGCACCCCGACTTTGGTCCCTAAGGTGGGGAGGAAAAACTGAAGTTAACCATCCACTACAGAATCTGTGTCATTAGCTCACTACTCCACATGTGCAATATGGACAAAGTTATTAAGCCACCTAACTGAAAAATTCTTTGGGGATTAGAGCTTTATATCTTGGCACAACATGACAATGGTATTTTTATAATGTCCGAGTTGAACAAACGAGTTAAAAAAAAAAAAACACAATTCCTTAGAAGGTAAGAGAGTCACAGATTAGCTGACTCTATTCACTATTACACTCAGGTTGAATAGCTATTTTGCTGTGAGGCAGGACTGCTTCTTACCTTTTCTCTTGGAGGATATCACAGCAACAAAGCAACACATGTACTTCTCTTTGAGCAAAGTGAACAAATCAGCAAATAATGACTTCTTAACAAATAAAACTTTCAGGTCACTTCATTTAGAAAAAAACATAAAAATAAAAATATTACTGGCATCAACCAAGTCCATTATACAGCATCACAATTAAATAGATTTTCCTTCATTTTCAGCCTTTAATTGCTATAACGTTTCCTGCTTTTTTTTGACAGTTTTTTCTACCCTTGCAATTTTATTACCAGAAACAAACAAACAAACAAAAAACACCAAATCATAGCACATTTCTTGGAAAAGTCCTTAGGCACTTCTCACATGTTGTTTTTCATGCCATCTCTGTGCTACTGATGACATTCCAAGTTGTTCTGCTGATCTAGCCAGAAGAAAGGACACTTCATATCCGCAGACGACCTTGCAGTACTTTTAATCCAGAAAATTTGGATGAGATTATCTGTACAAAACAGATACAAGTGATCTTCAGCAAACCCATCTTATGTGAACTGCAGAGCCAGGAGGCATCATTCTTCCGAGGTAATCTGGGGAGATTTAAAATCTTTTGGTAACAAGTGCAATCCTGATGGTGATGCATTTTTTCTAGATGGCATGTGGTAAAGCACTTTCTTCCAGAATCTAGTACTTGCAGAGCAAGAGTTTTCTGAGAAGTCCCCTTTCCATCGGATAGCCCCATGCTTTTGCTTAATGTATTTGATGGATTCTGGCATGCTTGCATAATCCTGTATTTTTTCAAGTTCAATCAGGATTACTTTGATGCCATCATGGGTAAGAGCATTATACACAGCTAGCTGTTTTTCAGATGCATCTTCTAGGATACTGTAAAAGGACGGTTCCGGTACTAATACAACTATCACTCTTCTACTTTGGCGTATTTTTTCATCAGCAACGCTGATCACAGCTGGAGAGAGAGAAAGGTTGTGCAAAATTAGAGCTGTATGTTTCTGTGTTGCTACTGTCATGTTGCAGCTGCTCCATTTACTTGATATTCAAGCCCAAATATTTAACTGAATAATTAGGGACAGGGTAAGAGCAAGGAAGAAGTCACAATGGGGTAGCTGGCAAGTGGGGATTTGGCTAATGCCACACAATCTGACCCCATCAGACCGCATTCCTATGCTCTTGTTTGGCATAAATCATCAGGAATAACCAACTATCTACGATTTACCTACTTGTTGACATTTCATTATCACCATAGGTACAACTGCAATACCAAGCAAACAAACAAGAAAAACATTCCCAAAACCCCAGACTAGACAGGCAAAGCCTTTGGTAAAACTATGTCCTTTCCCCTTAAGTATCTTGCTCTGATATGTTTAATACATTTTCATTAGATGCAAATTTCAGAGAAAATACAGAATTCTCTCTTCAATGGCTCTCAATTCTGAAAGAGGGAAACACTGTAAATACCACACAAAGCACATATGGTTTAATCTTGAGAAGAGATCATTACATTTTTCTGACTGCAAAACTACAAAAAAAAAGAAAGAAAAGGGAAAAACGCATTTTGGACTGTATTTTTGAAAGAGCCCTTCTCCTTTGCATAAGTACCAATAGCCTTAGGATGAATAAGAAGTGACATTGACACAAAGGACCAGATCTAAGCTTGTTCCCTTACCCCTGAAAAAACTGCTTAAACAAAACTCTATTTTTAAAACATATTCAGCAAATTTATTCTAGGTCTAATCTATGTCTAGGTTAGCCAAGTATTAATAAAAAAAGAAAACGGCAGTGTCAACAAAAGCAAACAAACAAAAAAAATAGCACCTAAACAAAAAACTAAAACCACAGAACACCTAACTGACTGCAAAGAAATGGCCAAGACAGACAGGACTTGATGGGAGCGCCCACTGCTATACTCTCATTCTATAGAGAGGATATGAAAATCGGAACTCATGGACAGAGTTGTTTAACACCACATCTGATTCCCTAACTTGAGCTTTATTTGCAGTTTGCTTCTGCACTCAGTGAGAAACTCAAGTATCATATCAAGTTTCAGGCAGCCTACCTTCTCCTGGCAGATCATCCCTCCCAAATATGAAGAGGTTATATCCGCACTGTCTTTCCAGTACCTCTGGCAATATTTTCAGAGCAAATATATCTGAGGAATACAAGCAACTCAGTCTATTCTTTGGATAGAGGACATAAGCATCATAGATCTTCCCATCTGAAACTGAAGAGTCAGTAACAGGATTAATATACAAAATGGATTCTAAAGACAAATCCCTAAAGTTTATTTACACACACACACACACACACACACACTTAAAGCATTG
The DNA here is from genome assembly GCA_003342815.1 of Eudromia elegans. Lineage (NCBI taxonomy): Eukaryota > Metazoa > Chordata > Aves > Tinamiformes > Tinamidae > Eudromia > Eudromia elegans. The sequence continues at coordinate 6,475,057 of PTEX01000025.1, read as the reverse complement.
TCTTGGATCCTAACCTTACTATTGCTTACCTTATTATTGCTTTTATTATTGCTATTATACTACTGCTACCTTAATATTGCTTAATTATACTGAGCCTGCATAAGTGTAAAATCAGGCTTTGAGAATTCAGAATTCCCAAATGTGAACAAGCCAAAAAAAAGAAAAAAAAAAAGGAAAATTAAGCAGGTCTGAGTATTCATTACTCAACATTAAACCAAAAACATTACCACCGAAGTATCTGAAAAGTAGTCATTAGTCATACCAGTAGTACAACAAAACCTTTTAAAAGTCAAAATTGCATATATGTAACAGGTCATTTTTTTAACCTGAAATTTCAAAATACAATCAGCACTTAGACATGAAAACAGAACTCAAATATGTGATATGTTCCAAGAATATCAGAAGTCGATTTAATATTTGGAAATTACAGGGCTTTTCAGAGAGGCTCAATGCAAAAGACTTCAAAGAAATCCAGCAGGAACTTTGTACTTCTAGTAGATATTAGCTGTTGCTCTAGCAAGGCACTTCCTTTCTGACACTCACAAATGAACCTTATGTCAGCATCCTGCTGTCACAGGCAACACACCCATATATGCTACTGCAAATGTCAGGAGTTAACAGAATGTAAAATAATCAGAAGTGTCCTTAACCAGGAAAAACAAAGTGAAATTTATCCCACTTCTTCCATGAAAAAAGCAATTTCCTTGTATTACCACTTTTTATAAGAATAGAAATTAAAGGAAATCTGAACAACTCTTGTTAGAATAGCCTGTGCTTTGAGACCACTGAAGTAAAGCTTTAAAGGAAATAATGATGCAGAGGCCATGATTTAACATCTAGCTGGCAAGAACGATGCTGACATCTCCCTATATCTGCTTTTAAAGCAATCCTAAACACCCTAAAAGTGTGTTATCTTTAGAAAAATCCCCTAAAGATCCTGTGACACTCCATCAGTTGTTTAATTCATTACTTTGTAAGGAAGACAGAGGTAATCTACTCCTTACCACACATGGCACACTCTTAAAGTACATGTGTACCGCTGCAAGAGCTTACCTTCTTTACCCAGGAAAGGATGGCAGGAGTTGCGATACCACAGCACAATATCAACTTTGAAGATCTTGTAGACAAAGAGAGTAAAAAATGCTAAGAATACCAAAGAAATTCCTCCTCCAATTAAGTAACCTTGAATACTTGGAGCTGCAATAGAAAGTGGGAAAAGAGAAAAGCAGGGAAAGAGTTATATATTGAAACGGAAGGGAAAAAAAAAGAGAACAAAAGTGTTTAAAACTGACAGACAGGTCCTCAAAAACTGTTTAGTCATTAAAAGATGCAATAATACAATGAATGAATAGGATTGAAAGCATGCATGAAGAATCTTCAACAAACATTGTTATTTGATAGGTCATTTTTATCCTTCACAAAAAAGGTACCTTAGCAATGTCACAAATGCAGCTATTTTTCAGTCAAAACACAAGATTATTGTTACAGATATACAGTGAAGCAGAAGAGTGAGAACTGTCATACAAAATATCACCAGTCAAAAAGTAAAATGTCAGTTTGGAAAATGACTTAGTTACCATGCTCCCCAGGATTACCAGCTTTCCATCATGTCTAACCTCTCTGAAGACTTACCACCGGTTTTGTGTTTAGTGGAATTGCAGTTTTTTGTTCATGTGTCTTAAAGGATTTCTGAAGTTCAAATCCTACCCCAATAAGGAAGACCTTAATTTACTTTATGCATATTATTTATAGTCATGTAGGACACTAGAGCTCAGATCCATTTTCAGTTAGTGATTTGTTAACAATGTGGCTAGAAAAAAGTAAATCTGAAAATGATGCCTGTCAAAGGATTGACTCACAACTGACAGATCCATCTCTGTAGCTCAACAGATCAGAGAATCTTCTATAGCTAAACTTAAAGAATGCAACAGTAAAAAAAAAATCTGGTGCTTTGCTTTTCTGTGCACTTCTTTCTAATTACAAACACTGAATTTTTTTAGTCTTGCATTTGAGTTTTTAGAGCTCATTTTACCTTTAAAGTTCATCTGCTAGAAAGACAGATTTCAGACTGGCTGGCAACTGGCCTAACATCCTATCTCCCAGTACAGGATTGGGGTGTCCAACAAGGGCCAGGATGAGCCCAATCAAGATGCATAAGCCTTTCCAGGAGGCAGTAATGCAGGACATTCAATGGCAATGCAAACTGTAAGCTTTCCAAGCAATCTACATCCCCGCTGCACTCTCATTACTGTTAAGAGGCTTTTTTCCTATCTAAACAATTTATACTTCCCCTGGCAGTCTAAGTCCACTGCTTGGTAATGAAGGACAGGACAACCTGGTGCACAAAAGTCTTGTCTCTTGACACAACCTGTTCTGGACAAATCTATGTCTCCCTCAGTACTTTTAGAGAATTCACCATCCTCAGACCTCCTCTACACACATGCTTTCCTCTGATCCACAATCTCCCTGAAGTACAAGCAACCAAAATGTGACGCAGTATTCTATCAGGGAATACATTGGCTTCATTTTATTTTGAGTGTTTCATTAAACTTTTCTAATATGCTGAACAAGAGAACCTAAGACAGGCTAAAAGTGCTATTTTGCTTCATTTTGGTAACAAAGGAAGTAGGGCATAATTTCGCTACGGAATTGTTGCAACAGTTCAACAGTTTTATCGCTCATTTAGCAAAACCTACATCATAAAGTTTTAGCTGGGATAAGTCTGTTGTCAAACAGACTTCAGAAGTCAGTGTCACTGATCACCATTTTATCAAGACTGTATACTTTACCTGGACGTTCTAATTTGATATATACTGTAATTTGTTGAGAACCGTACATAACGTGACAAAAAAATTTATATGCATAGTCCTTTACTTTCACTTTTGAAATGTTGAATTTTGTTCCAGATACAGCAAGTCCATGAGGCATCCCCTCTCTGTTACAGGGGAAAAAAAGAAAAAAAAAAAAGAGTAAAATTAAATACTACTAAAAAAGCTGAAATATTAATGCAGACTCATCTGCCTACAAATACAAGAACATTCTTTTTCAAATTCTTGAAACGCAAGAGGCCAGTGAAGCACAGATCACTAAATATCAGCCTTCTGACAAAAGGCTTCAAGACTAGAGCTGACTGGGCATTTTTCAGACACACGTTCATTTTGTTTTGAACTAAGTAAACCAGTAAAAACTAGTAATAAAAATGTAAGCAGAAAAAGTATCTTCTACAATTCCTTATGTTGTTCATGAAGCAGAGACCTTTCTAAGTTTACAGATTCCTTGAGCTCACAATGTTAATAGTAGCCCATAGTCCATGCCTTTCCAGGAGGCCGTAATGCAGGACATTCAATGGCAATGCAAACTGTAAGCTTTCCAAGCAATCTATGTCCCTGCTGCACTCTCATTACTGTTAAGAGGGTTTTTTCCTATCTAAACAATTTATACTTCCCCTGGCAGTCTAAGTCCACTGCTTGATAATGAAGGACAGGACAACCTGGTGCACAAAAGTCTTGTCTCTTAACACAACCAGCTTGGAAAATAATGATGAAGGAGGTGCATGCCAGCTGGTGACTCTGGTGTCTAATAAAGACAAATACGGTGCTCAGGCCTTTATTTCCAGTTTCTACAGCCACAAAACGCCTGGTGCCTCTTGTGGCAATATATGATATAATATGACATTCTGTTAAATATCTGCTCTTAAATACTTGCATATTATCCTGCTGTGAGGACAGTTTACGTGTGATGGAAAGACAGCAGTTGGGAGGTGCCTACAAACTGGCACCATGCTCTATGACGATACAGCCTTAGGTATTTGCTCACAAGGAATAAAATTCATTTTGCAGAACATCCTGAAGAACTGGTTTCTGTTATGTATATAGTTGTGTATGTAGAATCTTATGGTTTCATATACTGGATCTGTTATGTATACAGGATCTTAATGCAAACATAATACTTTGCAACATGTTCACATTAATGCAAGTCAGTTTTAACTAGAGCAGATTTACCATCCTCTGAAGTAGTCTAGAATGTGGAACTTGCCTACAGTGGGCTTTGCTATTAGCAAAATCTCAGCAAGTTAAATTGTTGGTGTGTGTGGAGAAAGAGGAGGTTGTAACAACAAGATTGGAATATTATCGCTCCTTTGCAGATTCATTTTGCTGATTCTAGATAATTTACTTTGAACTGTTAATCCTACTTAGAGCATTCACCGGATTAGAACCTGCATATATTCCACATGCTAAAACCAAGTGGCAAGAATACTCTAAACACTTTTTCAATGCCTACTGATGTTTATTACTAGTGACCTCTTGGTAGATTTACTGCTTGATCTAGAAATCTACTCAGAATCTAATGTATAAGATTACTTACTCATAAAACTGTTCTTTGTAAGTGCTATCAAAGCTATCAACATCCTCATCATTAACTGTCCAGAATGGAATCAGGCCATTTATGCCACTTGATATATTACATTCCATGACTACATGAGTGCCTAAAAAAAATTTGACAATTAGAAGTCAAGAAGAAACAGGAACAGGCAACTGGGGAACAGTTGAGAAAAGGATGGATAGAAGGTAAAAAAAACCACTTACCTTATAAAAAGTAGAGTCCTTAAAACTCGTCCATTTGTACTCCACACTTGGGTGTCTCCAAACTGGACGTGAATTCCACCCTAAATGTAGGTGTCTAAATGTTCATGTCTACATGTGAGCTAGATGTCTAAGCCAGTATTGGAGTTCAGCTCCATGGTAGCCAGCTCACACTGAAATTGACAGCTGGACCTTATCAAACTCCAGACTCCACGGACTATATTGATAGGATGCCAGGGCTCATATCAGTTGCCTGCACACAGCACAGTGTCATTTGAGAGGCTCTCAAGCATCTAAGATACCCATATGGAGAACTGGCAGAGAGGACTCCAGCTCTCCAAGACACCTGAAGAGCCAGGAAATCAAGGCATCCCAAACAGCACTAGATGTTATTTGTGGGCACCTGAATCAAGTCTCTGTCAATGATAGCCCCTATTGAGTTGATGGCCCTAACTCACATGGAGATACCCACATTTAGATGCCTACACTCCAGAGCTGTATCCCACTCTTAATGAATATACATTTCTTTACTCCAAATCAGAGTCTTTTGGTCAGCATTGTCCACTGGGATGGTTTCTGAGTATCTCCACAGACTGCTCTCAGAGCAAACTCGCCCATAACTCAGCTCCGTTCCCACCAAGAGCCCAGATCTTACACAACACCTCAGCAGCAGGAAAGCAAGCCAAGTTGCGGAATTTATTTATTGCCAATGTACCTCAGAGAGCTCCATTTACAGGAAAGTAAGCAGCTTTCTTGGAGTCCTGTCCTTCTGTATTTTATTTAAGGCAGTTAAGATTTGACAGGAGAAGACAGGCTCTCAGTTCACCTATGCAAAGATCTCAGTGTTTCTTTCACAAGAACCACATAGTAGCATATAGATGCTTCCAGGAGAGGCATATATGTATATATTCCAAGGGATAGTCTAAACAAGGATTAAACCTTTAGCTCACATGCACACCAGTTACTTGAACAGGTGCATTTCACACTGGAATCACAGATGTTGCTCAGTCTCTTCCCTTATATTCTTCTACATGAATGATGTTTTCTTTCTTAAGATGGGTTGGGGTTTACAAATAAGCCTTTACTTCCACACATTCCTGCAGATATTAATGTTTTTCTGCACATTCTTCTGTCATATCTCATTCAACAAATGTTTCCACATTCTACCCAACAATGAGGCATTTACTAGAAACAAAGGTTTTTTCCAGCATTCCATTGAATGTACCAGGCAGAGGATATTATTCCCAGCTGAATGTCTGTGCTGGTTTCTGGTGGGTAGGATTGCCTGTTTGTTCTTGCTTTACTTCCCTGGAAGGAGTTTCTTTGTTGTAAAGAATCCCTTGTATTATTTTAAATACTCAGAGGAGATAAAAAAAAAACCCTCTGTGAGTGAAGGCCTTGTGGCTTTAACTTCATATGTGACTACTTTCTTAATATCAGTGTGGCAATCGAAGCCATAGTTGTTCACATTAGCCAGTATCAGGCAGACCGTAACACACCAGGAACTTTTAACTGATAACGTAGGAGAACAAATGCTCATCTAAAATGACCAGTCATAACAAGTTGTCCCACAAGAGGTCTTAGTACAGACCAAGTGTCACAGCCCCTGGGGTGACAGTTGCTTGATTCTCCATTAGCTCAGCAAGTACTATCAAAGGACTAATTAACAACAAAGGATATGTCTTTAGTAAATAAAAAGGCCTTTGAACTGGAAGACCAGATTCCTTCTTAATAGACCTTGCACTGATAAGAATTTCTCCAAATCAAATGGGAGCACAAGATTAATTATCAGTAAGACTTTGGGAGATTTACATGATAGTTTAATGGGAGGGAAATTCAGTACACTGAAGCCCATTTCTTCCATAGTTACATTTTCTAAGGAAAAGATAAGTTTTCACACATAAAGCCCAGGGAAAAAGGTTGTGTGAGATAAAAAAAATGACTATGGTAAGTCTTCCCTGCTTCAGACTAAGATCTGTAGATCTGTACTTTTCCTTTTCATTGGAGAGCATAGATAGATATTTTTAACATCAGAACGTTATTCTAATGAAGCCAAAGAAGTTGTAATTACTAGCAGAAAGGAAGGTGAGGGTATACTCAGCAGCCATTTCTGAGTATTAGAATAGAATCCCAACGCAGTTAAATGACTATCTGAAAACTGCAGGACTACAAGACTATGGAATAACACTGTTTGCATCAGAGGCTGATTTTTTTCCTCAGGTTTTTCCCATTTAAAACAAAGCATTCTGGACTATGGAGGAACATAATTTATATTAAAGTCAATTCACTGTTTTGGTCAAATTTTACTCATCCTCACCAGAATCGGGGAACTTCAGAATGAAGGGAGAAACTAATGAATGAGTCAACTGGCAACTATCCTAACTATATTCCTACAATACTGAGGATATGGGCACTGGGACAAAGGAGAGATGGCAAGAATCATAAGATATAAGCATCTTGCCTAACACTGCTGGCCAAGAGACACCAATCTCAAGCATACAGTGTTATCTCTGCACACTACTTATGGGAATTGTGTTCTGTCATCTGTCTTCCAGATACCCCCAATCCACTTGTCTACCTCCCAGTCTTGCTGAAGTCAATGGAACTGTTATCATGCAACTGCAGAAAGAGCAGGAGCTCAATCTGTCTACTATACGTTAATGATTGTTTAAATATTCACTACTTACCAAGATCCACTTCAATTGTGTTGTTCTTTGGATAAATAAACTCTGGTCTTATTTGTCGAGGGCTTTCTAACAGAAAAAAAGAGAAAAACAAACTCTTCAGGTATTAAATATTCCACAATTTACTTGTTTTTTTTTTTTAAAAAAGTGCAATTTTATGTTTCCCTACCAAGTGCTGCCACTCCTTAATGAAGTCACCACTACTTCAAACTAAACCTCATTCCTAACCATGTACTTCTCATTTTTCTCTCTCAACTCTTTCTCAGTAGCGCTCAGGTGCTCAGATGCGCAGCAACAAGTAAGTGAAAGGCCAGCAAGCACAGCTGAGAAGACAGAAGGATATCTCCTGGCAGTTCAGCCAAAGTTTCTTTCTGCATTCCTCAAATTTTGTAAGACAAAAACATGTTTTCAGCCATGAATCTGCCACCTTTATTCTTGTGGGTTTTGCTATAGCCAATCTCTCAGCCAGGAAAGGAAAAATGTAAAATAGCAAAGAATAGAGCAGTTCTGGCCAGGAATCCATCACTGCTGCTGGCAAGTGGTTCTGCCTGTAGTTCCCTTCCAAATTAAAACTAACTAAATTGCCCCAAATAACATGAAACAAAGCCCATACACTCTGCTAAGGATTGCCTTTAATTCTCTCCCCTCCTTTTTCATCTATAAATACATATAGATGACTCAGAGAAAGCTTTATTCCCAACTTCATTCAAATGGAAATGGAACGCTTCCTAAAGGTAAAGCCACTCAAATGTCATCTAAAATAATCCAAAGTGTGTGGCAAAAGAAATTCATGTTGCAACATGCATCACTGTACTTTAATTTAAGCATTTAGGACAGAAATAATTTAGAAAAGATTTGCAGCTGTAATTTCACCAATGAAAATATGCTTTCCAGTAAACTGGAATATAAGCTTATGCTAGCACAGAAATAATTCTAGCACAGCCTAAAAAGAAAGGAAAAACCTCAATGCACTCACCTTTAACTTCTAGACTCACAGTCCGTGATACATTATACTGTTTTCCCATATGTGTATATACCATACGGCAGGTGTAGTTTCCTCTGTCTTGTACAGTTACATTGAGAATCAAGATGGCATTTTCACCCTTTGCCAAAAGAAGTCGCTTGTCTTCTAGGAAGCCAGGTTTACATTCCTAAATATATCAAAAATACCTGTGATTCTGTGAAATTAATAACTATGCTAACCATTAAAATACTTCCCAAAAAATAATCATTTTCTTAAAAAAATAAAATAGGGGTCTGCTCCAAGAGTTACAATATCCTAATAAGCCTGCTGATGTCTGGCCTTTGAATCACTGCAGCCAATCCTTTAAGCTTTCAAATGTTGTATTTTAAGAGAAACAGTAATCATTATTTTAACTACATTTATCTACTGGTTTGTAAGTTATCTCTTCACCTGTACAAAAGGTTATTATCCCAGTAATAGAGTTTAAGAGAAGGCACATCTACATTTCCATGACACAGAGACACTGTGGCTGCTGTAAGCAGTGACCCGTTATTGGGCATATTATCATTTCTGCAGAAAGGCAAATGCAGGGAAAAAGTCCTTTCTCTTTCCTGTCTTAAGAGGTTAAAATAATTTTGCCGCAAAAAAAAGAGAGGTGCAACAGGTACAGCACTGGGGATATTTCACATGCAATATACAGGCCTACATAGGTATCTAAAGCTAGCATCAGAATCAAGAGTTGAACGACTTCTGAATTTTAGGTTATCTTGGCAAAACATACCTTTCCAAGCCTGCACAGTCTACAGAGAATTTTTCAAGGGGCATTGATTATGACTGATTATCTTTGATTATGGATACTACACTGTAATCCATCATGACAAGCACCATTTCTGTGAAACTGATATAAATACGCAGAGCTTAACATTCAATAAAACTTACAAGTCTTTAAACGTACGAGTTAAACAAAATAAACAGAGGATAAAAGAAGTGAAAATGGATTATTTCACTAATCAATAAACCAAAGCTAGATGCAATTACACATCTATGACTCTGAAAGACCTTGCAGTTAAAATTAATAACTTGTTTCTTTAAAACAGGCCTCTTAAAATTCTGAACTTTCCTAATAATGTGGCAAGACAGACACTTTACACTGTATGGAGAGTTAAAGCTTTCCTTCCAGCAGTTGCTACTGTATAACACATTTTAAATAGAACATTTTCTATCTTCTGTACCTGAAATATAGGTGCACAATACCTTATTCCAGTGTACTTCAGGCTCACTATTGTCTTCATCCCTAAAATCTTCTAGATCAGGGCATATAATCTTTCCAGTATTTGTAGTCATCACTTTTTGTTCAAACTTCATTCTTCCATTGAAACACAAACCATTATCATTCTTAAAAACTGTTAGATGTATAGATTTTCTGCTAGAGTGGTTAAATCTCCTGCAATGACAAAAATAAATGACTCAAGTGACTAGCAGCAAAGCCACTGTTTCCAAAAAACCAGACAGTCTATGGAGAGCAGCCTTCTTCCCTCCTCACTCCCTGCACCAGCTCAAGAGACATGGGAATAAGCTCCGATGTCGAGTAGTACATAGAAGTGGCGCCTGCTCTGGAAACCGCACAGTGCCCCCAACACCCTTCTAAATTCAGGGTTTCCTTTGCCAGCACACAGGAGTTTGCAGTTACTAGAAACATGGGCACTTCATACAAGCCCAAGCTGAAAAGGAAAGGAAAGCAGGTTCAGCTCCCTGATGATACTCCTTGAAGGAAGGATGATACTCCTTCAAGAAAAACAGACTGTAACTCTTGACAGAAGAAAGACAAACCTTTTGAAAACAAGATGTACCAAGGTGCAATGCCAACGTGCAACCACTTCAACCTGAGATCTTACAGGACACTGACAGGAATGCCTGAAGTACAGCAGAAACTCTGCCACAGAGGGACGATACTAGAATCCAGAAGTCCAAGCTAGGAGTAAGGAATGCTCTTTAACTATCGTGCCTCATTCCTCAAAGCTACACTAAGTGAGAACTCCATGAAAGACTGAACTCAGTGTTCGATCCTCCTGGATAAAACCTCCACATGCTGCTGCACCTTGGCAAGTTTTACAATTAAGGTTTAAGTGCCTGATATGCAAAATGTAGCCTATGGTTAATGCAACTGAACTTACATGTGTTTTGCAGCAAGTTGGCATTATGCAAACTAGACCTAGCAAGATGCAAGGTGCCCAAGGGAATACATCACAAGGACAGAATAACTAGAAACAGAGCAAGAATGACTAAACTTTTGTTTATTACTTAACTAACTAACTTTCAAGGGATTACATTTCTTCCCTCTTGCAGTTTTAAATTCACTGCTGACTCTGAAACGAGCAGATGTAACAGCCTATGATCTCTGCCTGCACTGGATTTCTTACCAATCAGTTACTTTATCCACAACGCAAAAGCCTTCAGTGTAACTGGTGAGCTATACATTGCTAGAACAAATCCAGGATCATCTCAGAAACCTACACTGGCTGTTTTCAGTGCACTGTGGCAAGATCACGATAACAAGAACAATTTCTGTGCACTTTCCAGAAATAATTTCCTGTTCAGCACACAGTTAGTTTCAGCCATTACAGGAAAGACTCAACAATCTAAAGTTGTAAAGTCCAACCCACTAACCTGAGCATTAGATAAAAGAGCTTTAAAATTGCAAGAGCTATTTCAAGAGAAATTGTTTCAATAGAATTGTTCAAGAGAAATTGTTTCTTTTTTTTTTTCTTCTACAAGCACTTAGGTCTTTGAGATATTCTCTAACACATTGCCTTGATGTTCAAAAAAATGACCTTCTCATTTTTGACTACCAACACTTCAGAAAACTTTTGAAACATGTCAAGTAAAAATGTTTCTCTGCCTCTGGATTTTTATATTTCTAAAAACTCCCCCAAAGCCACTGATCCCACTAGAAAGTCTGCACATGGCAATATAACATACAGAGTTTGTTTTTCTTAGCTCCTCCCATGTTTAACCATAATAAACGAGGAAAACAAAGTATTTTCCTGATCTGTCAGGAATAAACAATATCTTGAATAGAAAAATCTGAATTTGTTACTTCTTCCTGAGCTTACACTTAACAAACCACGTGCATGCACACACACTCCATTGCAAATATTATTGTGCTTTAGCATTTTTGTGTATGAACTGATAAATTCTACTGTGCTGCACACAGAAATAATAAGCAATATCAAAACAGTTCTTCTAGTTTATGCAAGTTGTCTACTGAAAAAAAAAAAAGAGCTCAGGTTCTATGGACTTGTTATCGCGTTGTACGCATTAGCAATACAGCTGGTTCCCTCCTCCTTTACCTCACGTCACATTCATAATGTCCAGAATCTTCCAGTCTTGCAGGAATAAACCAAAGCAAGCCGCCTCGCTGATGGATTCTGGCATGTCTCTCTGTGGTCACCGGCGTAATGCTACCATTTTCATACCACGTCAGATTGTAATCAGAGTGAAGCACTGGAAATGTAATTATTGGACATCTAATAGCCGTAGGTTCTCCAACAAGCACAAAGTAATCACAAATAATGCATTCTCCTGTTAAAAGAAAAAAAATGTTAACAATATTTTTAATCTGTACTTTTAAAATATTTTAGGTGCATTAATATTCACTCCTAACGGCACAGAATTGGGAAATAATCTTTCTGTAATAATTTCCCATCAAAACAGTGTGAGATTACTCTTTTTCATTTGTTTAGCCCCTTCTGTCTTGAAGATCTACACCAGGTATTTTACAAAACTCAGGCTACAACTTCCTTTACTTAAAGCAGGTAGTGTGTTAAGTCCAATGGCCTCACTGTAAATCATGATATATAAAGATAAATGTGATTTAATAGGCAACACAAAGTTCAGAAACTTCGAAGTTCAGAACTTAATCTTTCCTATCCTTGCTTATTTGAGCATGGTAGTACTTATTCAGAGTTACCAAACTGTTCATGTAGATGCTATCTATAGAACAGCATGAACACTAGCAGTGCAGAACTCCTCACAGAACTCTAGACATCCTGATGGTGGAGTAAGAAACAAGTTAGGAGGGAAAAAAAAGAGGTTTTGACTTGAAAAACAATAAATAAAGACTACAGCACATCAGTGAAGTCTGTGAAACTTATTTCCTTGCTAGTTCTGCAATTTATCTCCTCTTTGTTAATAATTTATTTTTAATGAAAAACATGACTGAATATCACATGGAGTAATAAGCCAAGCATAAACAGCATTTTTATAACTATGGCTGTGCAACAAGCTTATAACATATATGCTTTTTTTTTTTTTTTATAATTAGCCAGAGAATTTTGATGAAAGAGGAAAGACAGATAGAGCAAGAAGTCTTCAAGAACACAAATCTGCAATTCTGGAGAATATCTATCTGGAGAATACCAGATTATGCTAGGCGAGCAGGACAATTGACCATAAAGCAAATCTTAAAAGCTTTAAAACTTCTGCATATAGGTGCAAATCTGAGTTACTACAGAACTGCAAAAATTCTGACTGAAGAGACTCTAAAAATAGTGGTGAATGACTGCATAAATGTCAATCCAAATTTTTCAATTTCAAAAGACAGTTTTCACCCTTCATCTTCCTATCAACTAATTTAAAAATTTCTAAATTGCTCCATATAGATGATAAACTAATTCAGATCTGTTCATGTCAGACTACTTATAACAAGAGTAGCAAGACATCCAGCGTTATTTAATCTTAAAATTTACTGAAAAATTAAATCTGCCATTAAAAATAATACTAATTAATTGCAGAAACAAAATGAGCCATATATATCTATTCTCAGGACTAGACACAAAGCATGTCTCATACAAAAGGCATTCAGCAACTAACTTTGAGTGCTCTAATCTCCATTTTTTTTAATATAAATTATAGAGAAGACTTTAAAAGCCTCAATATCTTCAAATGAGATTTAAATATGTTTATGTTACGCCGTTCCACTTCAAGTATAGCTTCAGTCTAAAAAGAAGCATTTGGCATATCATCAATATGATGAAGCAAAAATAACCAAAACCCAAATCCACTATTTGACATTGGTAACTCTTTCCTATCAGATACATACAATTTGTCTCTGGAAAGGTTTTCTTCTTTTAGAATGGCAATTTTAACAACCTCTCTAACTTACCAGCACTGAATGGAGATGTCACCAGAATTAAATAGATAATGAGCAAGAATGCAGATATCATCTTTTGCTGCAAGGAAGAAATATTTTCCGTTAGTATAGCAAAAATGTTTAAACCACACTGTCTTCAGCACCCTGCACTATTCTTTGAAAATTCAGAAGCATTAGTCACCCTGGGAAGGTAAAAAATGGGTCTGGAAATTCAGCCCCTGCCTTGAAATATTTCAGCTACAGCACTGACTGGCCCCCACAGAAGGCTGCTCAGTTTTCAGCTTTCTATTAGAGCACTTCCAACTTTCCACTGGAGGAACTCTTGCTTGATACGTAATTTATTCTGTAAGTCTAGCTAAGTGCATGCACACACACACAGCTTTAGCGCAGACAAAGATATATTAGCATAAAGTGGTTTAAATTATACTGTCTGATTTATGTATCAAGCTTCAATATGTTCCTCCAGGCATTTCTACAGCAGACACAATTGCAAAGGCTAAAGAGTTCCTTGAACTGTGGTGGTACAGTTGACATCACAGCAGATGAACTCAGAGTCCTCCGCTGAAGGACAAACACACTGTACTCCCAAGGAGAAAGGCAGGCTGATTTCCCTTCAAAAGAGGCAATTCTACCTGTCAGCCTTTGGAGAAGCCATAGCTGTAGGGAACTGGCTGTGGTCACACACAAAATTCAGCAACAAAACATTCACCAACTATAAATTCCCTTCACATTTCAAGCTTTCTTTGCAGGCTCCTCCAGCCTAGGCATGACTGAACACAAATTCAGTGTCCTCGAGGTCAGGTCCATGCTTCCACAAAAGCCACATGCTTCCCCAAGCCACTACTATCATCCATCTGACCTAAACCCTTCCAACAGCTCCTAGAAAGTCTGCACTTAGCTCTCCTGCTTTCCTCCATTCAGGTCTATTCTGCCTCCCAAGCCCTCCTGCACAAAAGCAGACCTCCGGTCTATTGCACAGTGCACACTGGACAGGTCTGGGGCAATGTTTGTCACCTACTCAGCAAGAAATTGTTGGAAGACAAGGTTGTAATCCCCAAAGCATAGATGTGACCCTGACTTACCCAGAACTCACTCTATCCAAGATAAATAAGCATATCAGCTCTTTCTCTCAAAAGATTCCACATAAAGAAGTGCTGGGGAGCAGGGAGGGACACACAACAGAGTTCAGCAGCAGCATGTAACAGCCACTAAGCATTAACTTCTTTCAGACAGTTTATCAGAAATAGCAGTCATGCCATAGTCCTTGTTTTGTTGCCTGAGGTGTCTTTTTCCTGAAGCTTGCCAATGAGATGATCATCATTCTTGAAGTTTTAGCTTACCTGTAAAGAGCAGAGAAGGGTGAGAGGGGAAGCATTTAACAAAATGCATCATTTGGACAACATAAAACTAGATTTTCTACAAGCATCCTACGTGTAGAGGCAGACTCATTCCTCTGTTTACACTGCAGAAATTTAAAACAGCAACAAATCCCCCAAAAAAAGTTTGCAGTAAAGATTTACACAACATTCTAGAAAAAAAAAAAAAAAAGGTAAATGATATTTCTGTCAAAAGCAAGAAGACAAGAAGACATTACGTAAGTGCCAAAGCAAGCAACTAAATCAGATTTAAGCAACCACACCACTTAGCATGACAAATTTAACAACTGAGAAGAAATCAAACAGGTTAAACTTCATATTTTTATACCTTTTCCTCATCTCTAACACCGAGAGTAAATGTCTTTCTAAACTGTATGCTAAAGCTCATCTACTTAAAGCTCTATTCTTTACAAAGTAAACATTAAAAAAAAAATTAAGACCCTGAAAAAAAAGCAAAAAAAAAAATCTTCTGCACTGGCAGCACTTAAGAGTACACAGAGCATTTCTGTTCAAGTCAGTATGGTCTTAAGCAATCCCACAAGGTTTGTACAAAATCCACAGATGTGAAATAGGAAACTTTGCTCAAAAAGCACAGTTTTGTTCACTTACCTAACAGTCACAGCAACATGAAATGCCCTGATGTCTCATGACACAACAGAAGCTCAGTAATCTCACTTGCATAGAGCCAATGCCAACTTCACTGACAAGACTGTCCTATACACTTAGTCTGGAAACCTGTTTTGCCTCAAAGGTTTCTGGACTCAGAGGAAGAATTTATGTGAAGTCTTTCAAGAAACAAGCAAACAAACTCAACCAATCCTCCTTGTGGTCTCAGATACTAAAAAAAGTTCCTCCTGATTTCGTAAGTTACTCTTCTAATATTTATCTTCTCATAGTTGAAATAGAACTCATTACTCCAGATGACTAAAATGAACATCATGTAAACAGCAATAGAAAATATGTGGACCTAGTTTAAGATATTGACTTTTGTTCTTTACAGGTTGTCTCTCTTCACAGAACTTGCCCTTTACTTGCCGTCAGTGC
Source organism: Eudromia elegans (assembly GCA_003342815.1). Taxonomy (NCBI): domain Eukaryota; kingdom Metazoa; phylum Chordata; class Aves; order Tinamiformes; family Tinamidae; genus Eudromia; species Eudromia elegans. Next base: position 6,459,254 of record PTEX01000025.1, on the reverse strand, counting down.
ACTGCCAGCTTTAAATGAAATAAAAACAGGTTTTAAGGACATTTTGAGTCTTTAACTCTGTATGCAGCAGAATTAGAAAACATGTCCTTTGGAAAGCTGTGCAAAAGGCATAACTGTATCCTGTTTCCCCGATTTTCTGTTTCCAAAAGATTTCACCTGTAAATTATTTTTAATACACAGAAGTGACTGTCTTTTAAACATAAAGAGAAATTGAGGAAACATTACTTGAAGGTAACTACTTACCATCTTTGCAAACAACATAAGAGCTGAGAGGTGTAAAGTGCCCTAATTTAGTGGCACACCTACACAATGAATTGTATTAACTTTTTAAAAAAATTAAATAAAACTTTATTATAAAGTTTAACAGAAGCACTGAAACTGTGGGAAATTAAAAATACAGACATTTGCCCCAAGGTACAAGAAGTAACAACTTGAGGAGAAGATGCAACTCACCAAAAAACAATTCATACAAATCGTTACATTCACGTCTTTTTTTTTCTTGCTGTATCTCCTCTACTTATCAAGCCTCTTTGAGCTAAGCAAAGCAAGATAAATTAGCACCCCATAGCTTGTTTTCCATCTACCTCTTTCTGGCAATCCCAACTTTCCTGTCAACCACGGTCAACAAAAAAACAAAAATGCAGCTGACCACTTTTCAGGGGTGCACATGTCACACAAAAAGATGCGCAAGTACCCTCTAAAGGTGGGTCTGGATGACAACCATTGTATTCTGACACTGAAATTACAGCTACAAACTTAAGTATTTTACCCCTAAAGAAAGTTTGTTATTCAAGGCTTTGTGTTAAAGAAAATGAAGTTGCACAAATAAGAGACTGTCCAAAAAGAGATCTGCAATCGTTAGATCCTTTTGAACTAAACTTTGAGACATACAAAGTGCAAGTCACTGTAAATCTGGAATCTGAACAAAGTATATTCATTTAGAGCAAAATATATATAGTGTCTCACCTCTCTGCAAAGCACAGAAGAAAGAAAAATATGCTCATCTGTAGAGTTATGAATCTGGCCACACTCTACTACAGCACCACAAAAAGCCACCTATCCTACCCACTTCTACCTCTTGTAAAACGGTGGGCAACTATAACATCCAGACTACCTTAGAAGGAGTGATCTTACCCAAAACCATTGAAAACAGTACCTCATTTCAGCCTCAAGTGATAGGAGCTCATTTTGCAGTCAGTTTCACAGGCACAGTTTCCTATGTCATCTCAGCTCCCATTACCTGTTAAAACAAACCAATATGTACCTAACAAGAATATTTAAGTCCAAAGTTAATTATTAATTTCTAACGATTTTCAAGTGTAATTAAAAGCCAGGTTAAACAGAATTCCAGAAGTGCTTACGCAAATAAACGCATGCATTTCCACAATATAATGGTTTTATATGAAATATTAAAATTCATGCATCATTCCTAGGAGAAAAAAAAAGTAATAATGTCTACCAAAAAAAAAAAAAAAAAGTAAGAAAAGAAAGCAAGCAGTAGGTGCATCATCTAACTGAAGGGCCGATGCAGGGACTCGGCGTTACAAGAGCCGCTCTTCCCGCTGCAGGTCTAGGTCTAGGCCAGCTCTCAGCGCCCGCGCGGAGGGCAGGTCTCCCCCGCCGCGGCGCCGGGCGCGCACACGCTCCCCGCCGCACCGGCAACTCCGGGCGCAGCCGCGGCGCTCCGGTCCCGGCCAAGGGGTCTCGCCCAGCCCCAAAGCTGCTGCCGGGGACTAAGGCGAACCTCGAGCCAGGGCAGCCGCCAAGCGGGGAGTACGCGGCTGTGCGAGGGACGGGGAGCCCCGTCTCGGAGGCGCGGCGCCCCAGAGCGGCCCCGTGCATAGGGACGTTCTCCGCACGGGGCGGCGCTGGGGCATCTCTCCGGCCCAAAGCCGCCGTCCGCAGCGCGGTGGAAACGCTCCCGTTGGGACCGCAGCTGTGACACGGCGGCAGCCGGGGCAGCACGGGCACTCGCAGCCTCCTTCAGGCTGCCTTGTTGCCGCCGTTGCGCGTTTAAGGTGCGCGCCAGGAGCGGTACCTGCGAAGCGGCTGCCGCCGCCCAGCCCAGCCCGCCACACGCAACACGCGAAATGGCGGCGGGCGCGGCGGCGCCGCCGCCGGGCCCC